>CM045560.1:26966119-27228624 GCA_024721245.1 Mitragyna speciosa | reverse complement strand
GAAAAATATACTCAAGTATAGTAGTGAGTAGAGTCGTATCCACAGGGACTGGTCGATTTATTTATTTCAAATCACAATAATGGGAGTTTTGGAGAATAATTAAATTAAAGAAATTTAAACCTAAGAAACTCAAAGGAAAAACACAAAATTAAGTCAAACAAAATCAAATAAAACCTAGACTCTAGTGAAAGGAATAATTTCCACTCTGGTTCAATTTAACTGATCCTCGATGCAATAATAAATTTCTACGTTCATGAATAAATTGGTTATGGTTGTTGAGAAGCTCTAACAACCTGCTCTTCCTTACTGTGTCGGTAATCAAGGTACGACCGTTAATTACTTCCCTAATCAAATAATAACCCTAGGTACCACCTTAGGATTCAATTATTCAACAGCTTTGAATCTAGAAAAGCCACCAATTCTAACCAGCAAATACCTACGAGGCTTTGTTCAAATTAGATTATCTATTCCCGTGATATAATCCAAAAGTTTCTATTACGATTGAATTAATCACTTGCCACAAATACTAAAACTATCAAACAATTACGGATTTGACGTTTTAGATGGCTTTAGATTATTTGACAATTAACTAGTGATCAGTTATTTAATTGGCAAAAATAATCACGCAAGAATGAACACAATCACCTTGGAATTAAACAGAGAATAAATAAATATCCAAAAACGCAGAAAATAATAAAATCAATTAGATCTCACAGTAATAGATGAGCCAAGAGTTTCGATTATCCTTCAACTAGATAGAAGAGTTTAGCCACGAATCATGGCTTCAAATCTCCAAAAATATTTAACAGGAATTTTGTTCGTAGAGAAAAGAAGAAGAAAAAACTAAAGAACTAATAATAATCTCTAATAAAACTAAAGCTCCCTAAAGTTCCTGCCAAGTGCGTGCGTGAGTCCGCTCCAGAATTTCCGTTCCCCCCCAATATGTCTTCTTTTTCTCCTGCACGTTCCTTTCCTTTTTCCTTTCCTTCCTTATTTTTGTTTCCTTTTCAAACTCTTCTTTCCTTTTTCCTTGGTTCCTTGTACAAGTCAAACTCTTTCCTCTTGTCTTGGTTTCCAATTCTTTCCAATAAAGAATTTTATCTACTGAAAGTCCTCATTATATAGAAAGTGGGACCCTTCAAAATCAACCTTCTTGAAAATTCACGTTCCAGAATTTCTGCACTGCAACGTGAGTAGACCGTGGTCACGGTATATCAGATATAGTCTTCTGGAATTTGGCGAATTTAGAGTCTTTTCTCCATAATTTCCTACATTAAGCCCAAATAACAAGAAGTGAATAAATGGAAGTATTAAACACAATTCTTGACCAAAATAAGGGGAAATTAAATATAAATCACATGTCAATTTAACACCCTAACAAATTCCCCCACACCAAGACAATGCTTGCCCTCAAGCATTCAACCAATCCAAAAGAACACAGTCAAAACATCAAATATTCGTAACAGAATAACAGCAAAACTACTACCACTTTTCTCAACAATTTTGTCAAAGTCCAAATGCACAAGATTCAACATCCTCACAAAGATTTTCAATATAGCTACTCAACCCTCATAGAATAAGGAGATAAGATATCATTGAAGCACACATCAATACAATGGAAAGGTATTACCATAGGCTTGCACATATATCAACTCTCCACCACTTAAAATAAGAACTTAATACAAAAATCAAAGAGTCTTTGTAAAGGTTGTAACGGGGCTTAGGTTAAAGGCATGATAAAGGATAATTTAGGCGTAAGGTATCAAAGCAAATCTCACAAAATCATTACACGAGTATAATTGTCATCTCCATGTAACTCCATTGCTAAGTGTTTATCATAACATGAATATCTAGGCAAGTGAAATCATATCTCGGGCTTTGCCCTTCTATCACAACATAACACATACATACTAAACACTTCACATATTTTTGTATTTTCTTTTTCACTTTTTCACTTTTTTTTTCTTTTTTCTTTCTGCTTTTTCTGCTTTTTTTTTTCTTTTCTTTTCTTTTTTTTTCCTTTGTTTTTCACTTAAACACAAAAATTCAAAACATTTGCACTTGCCAATGAATTTCCTTCAATTAAACACGTCACAATGGAGTTCTCAAAACTAATTTTTATGTAATGAAAGTGAAATTCCCTTGATACTCGGTTGAAAGAGAAAGTCAAAATAGAAAGGCTTTTGGCTAAGTTATGTAGTTAATAAACAAAGAAAAGGTTAAGGCTCAAGGGGCTTACTAAGGATATTAAACACAATTCAAGGCATGTTTTTACGATAGTAAAAAATGTTTAAGCCTAGGTGCCCTTATCATTTTAATGCATTAAATTCAAAAATGTGATCTCGATATGCATAACAGTGCAAGTTCTAGAATATCCAATCCATGTATGACAATCACTCAAAAAAGAAATGGAGCAAAAATGAATGAATTGCTCTTATAGGCTCAAAGCTCACAACAAGGGTTAAACACGTCAAATCTTGCACATTTTTCATTCAACTTAGTTGTCAAGACAAGTGAAGTAATTAAACTAAAGAAATCCATGCTAGTCATACTTAATATCTTGACTGTGTGTGACAAATTTTCAGCAAAATTTGATCAAAATAAAAGAATAGAGAAAGACTTTCGAACGTGATTAAGAGAAGTCAAAAATTAGCAAACCAGAACCAAGAGAATTCGTGCAGTGAATGAAGTTCCAAACCAGAAATAATTAAGTGAATAAATGAAGAAGTAAACAACCCCCCCACACCTACTTCCTACATTGTCCCCAATGTAAAATAAGGTAGAAAGAAGTAGAACGGGGACTCCCCTGAATAGAAACTAAGATCTGGAGGGTGGAGGGTCGTGACCAGCTGACCCTGCTGCATTGAAGAACGCAGTCATCACCGAAGCCATTTGGGAAAGATGGTGCTCCATGCGAGACAAGCGATCATCTAGGCCCTTGATACTGGCACTCACCTGCTGTAGCTGTAACTCCAAAGAAGAAATAGAAGGCACAGTAGAAGTAGAAATAGAAGGACCAGACTCGTTTAAAGGTGCAGTACTACATGAAGGTCCTTCTATAGGCCTACTACGCCTACTAGAATGTGTATAGCTACCGGGAGGAGTAAACTCAAAAGTCCCATCTATATTACGCACCACTCCCATATTCTCTAAACTTGACAATGTCAAAGGCTCACAAGGGTGTGCAATATGCAAATCAGTATCAGTGGGATCAAAACCTCCTAACTCTACAGCCAAATGAGTAATAAGCGAGCCCAAAATCAAAGGTTTATTTTTCTTAGTAAGCACAGTTTGAAATTGAGAAGCAAGCCAACAACCTAGATTCACTTTGACATTACGAAGCATGCACCATATAAAGAAAAATTCAGATTTAGTGAAAGTCCCAGAAGAATCTTTCCGACCAGAAAAATTGAAAGCAAGAAATTTCTGGATATATTTTAAAACTGGATTCTTCAAATAGGAGCTTTTTGATTGACTAGGATCATAAGCATGAGGGTCATCTGACATCTCTTGCCAATATCCCACACTACCCGAGAAAAATGGCTCAACAAAATCACATGCGCTTTTTAAATATTCTTCGGAATTAACCGAACTTTCATCAATAAAGCCTAAGCACACATTGAACTCGGTGATAGACTTGCTAAATTGTACTCCTAACAATTTAAATTTAATCACCCCAGGAGTGGTCAAATTCAATTCAGCAGGTTTCTTAAATTGATAAGTACTATAAAACTCATAAATTAACTCATGATAAGTTGGATAAGTAATAGTCAAATACCTTTGCCAACCTATATTAGAAAAGAGCTTATGTACCTCATCAGCAATTTTCAAGTGATCCAAAGCTGCTGGATCGATACATTTGCAGGGTGCAAATGATCTTGTTTTCAACACTTGTAGGCGTCTCTTTTGATGAGTAGAGAGCTGGTCAAGAGCACCGCCTAGCTGGTCCAAGGAAAGTGGTAGAACTCCCTTATCAATTCCCAATCTAGACCTCTTTCTAGAAGTAGAAGAGGGTTGTCGCTTTTTAGCTTGCGGAATTGGAGGAATCGCTTGTCTTTGGGGTGCCTTTGATTTCTTCTTGGAAGGTTGAGTTGTTCTCCCCATGAGTGCAACCTATTAAATTAACAACCAATTAATCAAGTCATTCCATTATATTTATTCGATTCCCAAACATGAATTAGCACCCCACTAAAAATAAATATCAACGACTACCAAGACGAATCACTTCCACAATTCAGCAATTGTTTCTCAAAAGTTATAAAAATCAAGTCAAGAAGTCAAAGCTAGAAACAATGGCCAATTATATGAGAAGAGAAACAAAAATGGAACCAACACACACATCAATAACGCAACCACAGCAATAGTTACTAGTCAATGATAAAACTTTAGCAATAATTCCCGCAAAATAATCGTTTATCTCCACAGCCCAACCAAATAACAATTCCCAATTGAGAATTATCACTAAGAAGTAACAATACCATTAACAAATCCAACCAATCTTGCAGCAAAATCACCATGCATACTCCATGAACTACTCTTTGAAAAACTTGCCAATCCAGAATAATGTATAAGTAACTTTTAACAACTATGTCAACCAATATTCCAAGACTAAGCAAAGCATGGTATAGGTCAGGATTCTTCCAACAAAATTCACAAAATCTTTCACAAATTGCTTGACCATTAGAATCAATGTGCAGTAAACACCATAACCAACAAAGAATTAATACATGGCCAGCATATAAACACCGTTCAACCAAATCAATCCACCGTGCAGCTATTAAAATTATCAAAGCAATCAATTCAACTTCAATTCAAGTAGAAGAAGCTAGCAGTAATCAACTAGTAACCAAAGCAAGGTAATTAAATCTAATAGTCAACTAAACTGCAATCACCATTACTAGAGAAATTAAGTGCATTCAAAATTCATAAAATAAATTAATAGAATTCCCAAAAATAACTTACTGAAAATATAGTAAAACTGGAGATTGTCTACTGTGGTGTGTGCGAAGTGAGGCGTGAGTGTGTGTGTGCTGTCGGCCGTGTATGTGTGCAGGTGGAGTTGGACCTTGGAGCTGGGGTAAGGGGGAGAGAAAAAGAGAGAAAAGTAGAAGGGAAAGAGGGGAAGGGGTCGCCGGTCGGTTGGTAGTGTAAAGAGAGAGAGAGACGGCGGCGGTGGAGAGGAGGGTGGGGTTCGGCGATCAGAAAAAGGGAAGGGAGAGGAAGCAAAGAAGAAGGGAAAAAGAAAAAGAAATAGGGAAAAGAAATAAAAATATTTAGGGCTAAAAATGCAGCGCCCCTTTTTTTTTTTTTTTTTTTTTTGGATGAACCAAGAACCTGCAATAATTTGGGCAGAAGACTTATGTTTATACAACGTGGTCACGCTGTAACGGATGAGGTCTTCTGTCTTGGGCACGTCTAATATGTTTTTGCAACCTCTCAGGGATCAGAAGACTAGTTGCGTTATGGCGTGATCACGCCATAACAGAAGATGTCTTCTGGAATTTCACCCGCATCAATCTATTCACATTGTCTGTATACGACGTGACCGCGCCTTACCAAATGAAGTCTTCTGACTTTTTTACGTGACATGTTATAAATGATGATTTCTCAAGGCGTGGTCACGGTGTAAAAGAAGAAGTCTTCTGGAATTTCCAAACTTCTAACTGTTACTGTACCAACTGTAAGACGTGATCACGGTCTGTAATAACAAGTCTTCTGCCAAAACGAAAAATAATCAAACCTTACACCTAAACTTAAAACAACTAAAAACAATAAAAAGAAATAGATAATTTAAAGAAATTGGGTTGCCTCCCAATAGCGCCTTTGTTTAATGTCTTTGGTTAGACGTAGTCTCTTTTCAATCAAAATAATTGGGATGCTCAAGGGCCATTTCTTCAACTTTATAAGCTTGAATTCCCTCATAGAACGGCTTAAGACGATGACCATTAACCTTAAAGGTTTTGTCGGTGTCTGGACTCCGAATTTCAACTGCACCATGAGGAAAAACATTAGTGATTATGAATGGTCCGTTCCAACGAGATCGCAACTTACCCGGAAATAACTTTAATTTAGAGTGGAAAAGGAGAACTTTTTGCCCTATTGAAAACTCCTTCCTTGAGACCATTTGATCATGAAAACCTTTAGACTTTTCCTTGTAAATGCGTGAGTTCTCATAGGCTTCATTCCGGATTTCCTCTAACTCCTGTAATTGCAGCTTCCTGTGTTCTCCAACTTCATCCATCCTCATATTGCATTATTTAATCGCCCAATACGCCCTGTGCTCTAATTCAACTGGTAGGTGACAACATTTTCCATAGATCAAACGATAAGGAGACACGCCTATAGGAGTTTTATAAGCAGTACGGTAGGCCCAAAGTGCGTCATCAAGTCGAAGACTCCAGTCTTTTCGGTTGGGGTTCACCATTTTCTCAAGTATGGATTTGATTTCTCTATTTGATATCTCCGCTTGACCACTTGTTTGCGGGTGGTACGCAGTGGAAGTTCGATGAGTCACACCATACTTTTGCATTAAAGCCTCAATTACCCTATTGCAAAAATGCTTTCCTCGATCACTTATAAAAGCTCTTGGCATCCCGTACTTTGCAAAAATGTTAGATTTGACAAAACCTACAACAGTTTTAGCATCATCAGTACGTGTAGCTTTCGCCTCAACCCATTTTGAAACATAATCCATAGCTAAAAGAATGTACTCATTGCCAAAAGAGGATGGGAATGGACCCATAAAATCAATCCCCCACACATCAAATATTTCACAAATAAGTGTAGGATTAAGGGGCATTTGATCTCTATGGCTTAAGTTACCTATCCTTTGACAATTTTCACATGACTTACAAAAGACATATGAATCACGAAACAAATTAGGCCAGAATAACCCACATTTCAACACCTTACGAGCTGTTCTTTTTGGACCAAAATGTCCACCACAGGCATATGAATGACAAAAAGAGAGTATAGAATGGATTTCATCTTCGGAAACACACCTGCGAATAACTTGGTCAGCACAGTACCTCCATAAATAAGGATCATCCCAAACATAATATTTAGCATCACTTCTAATCTTATCTTTTTGAGCTCGAGATAAATTATTAGGCAGCGTACGAGTAACTAAATAGTTAACCATATCGGCATACCACGGAATTATCTTTTGAATATTAAAAAGATGCTCATCTGGAAAATTATCTTGAAGTGGTTTGGGCTCCTCACTTGTTATCAATCTACTGAGATGGTCTGCAACCAAGTTTTCTGCACCTTTTCTATCTCGAATCTCCATATCAAATTCTTGAAGCAATAGTATCCATCGTATGAGTCTTGGCTTTGCTTCTTTCTTTGTGAGTAAGTACTTTAATGCTGCATGATCAGAGTAGACAATTACTTTAGTACCAAGTAAATATGAACGGAATTTCTCTAAAGCAAAAACTACAGCAAGAAGTTCTTTTTCCGTTGTAGAATAATTGCACTGAGCATTATCTAATGTCCTTGAGGCATAGTATATAACATAAGCTGCTCTTCCTTCTCTTTGCCCAAGAACGGCACCCACAGCGTAGTTACTCGCATCACACATAATTTCGAATGGAAGATTCCAATTCGGTGGTTGGACAACTGGTGTTGAAGTTAACAACTCCTTGAGCTTGTCAAAAGCAATCTTGCAAGTGTCATCAAACTCAAAAGTCACATCCTTTTGGAGAAGTTTGCAGAGAGGCTGTGCAATCTTTGAGAAGTCCTTGATAAAGCGCCGATAAAAACCTGCATGGCCAAGAAAAGAACGAATTTCCCGCACACTAGTGGGGTAAGGTAAGCTCTTAATGACATCTACCTTTGCTTTATCAACTTCTATGCCCCTAGATGATACCACATGACCTAAAATAATGCCTTGATCCACCATAAAATGACATTTTTCATAATTTAAAATAAGATTTGTTTCAATGCATCTCTTAAGAACTTTAGCAAGGTTAGCAAGACATAGATCAAAAGAGTCACCATAGACTGTGAAATCATCCATGAAAACTTCTATGATGTTCTCTACAAAATCAGAAAATATGCTAACCATACACCTCTGAAACGTGGCGGGGGCATTACAAAGACCAAAAGGCATTCTCCTATACGCAAATGTGCCAAAAGGGCATGTGAACGTCGTTTTCTCCTGGTCTTCGGGTGCAACAGGTATTTGGTGGAAACCTGAATAACCATCAAGACAACAATAATGAGATTTTCCTGCTAACCTTTCTAACATTTGGTCAATGAAAGGTAAGGGAAAATGGTCTTTTCGAGTCATAGAGTTCAACTTCCTGAAGTCAATACATACTCGCCATCCATTTTGAACTCTAGTCGGAATTAACTCACCATTGGGATTTTCCATCACAGTTATACTTGTCTTTTTTGGAATCACTTGTAAAGGACTTACCCACTTACTATCCGATATTGGATAGATGCTACCTGCATCAAGAAGTTTTAAAACTTCTTTCTTGACTACCTCCATCATAGGTGGATTTAATCTACGTTGTGCTTCTCTAGATGGTTTGGCATCATCCTCCATCAAAATTCTATGCATGCATGTTGTGGGGCTAATTCCTTTTATATCTGCAACAATCCATCCCATTGCTTCTTTGTGGTCCTTAAGCACTCGAATTAGCTTTTCTTCCTCCAGTTCACTCAACTTTGAAGAGATAATCACTGATAGTGTATTTCGGTCTCCTAAGAATGCATATTTTAAGTGAGTAGGCAGTGGTTTTAATTCAACCTGTGGAGCCTGCACAATAGAGGGTAAAAGCTTTGAATGAGACAAAGGTAATGTGAGATAAGACACATCAAACTTCTTAGATTGAAGGGAGTTCAATGCAACAATAATTTCCTGCAGTTCAAGAGGTAAATCAAACTTCCCTTTTTGTCCCTTGACATCCTCATGATTAAGACTACATGTTAGAGCAGTTTTTAACACATCTTCTTCACTCAATTCAAACTTTTGCTGCGCTAAAGAGTCAATAACATCTAGAACAAAAACTGAATGACAATCATTAGGAAATTTAATGACATCATAAATATTAAATTTGATAACATCACCATCAAATTCCATAGTTAACGTTCCAGAAAACACATCAATTTTTGTTCTAGCTGTTTTAAAAAATGGCCTTCCTAACAAAATAGGAGTTGAGTTGGAAGAAATACTTCTTCCATATCAAGAACATAAAAATCTGCAGGAAAAACCAAATTATCAACTTGAACTAAAACATCTTCGAGGACTCCATCGGGGTATGCATTTGATCTATCAGCTAGTTGGATTATTACACCCGTTTCTTTTAAAAGTCCTAAATTCAATGAATCATAAATAAAACGAGGCATAACATTTATAGAAGCACCTAGATCTAACATAGCCTTTTCAATTCTAGAATTTCCTATTCTACAAGGAACAGTGAACATACCAGGGTCCTTACATTTTGCTGGCAACTTTTTCTGCAGCACAGCTGATACATTCTCACCCATATGAACCTTTTCATGGCCTTTCAACTTTCTCTTACTTGTGCACAATTCCTTGAGAAACTTAGCATATCGAGGTATTTGTTTAATGGTATCAAGAAGTGGAATATTTACCTCAACCTTTCGAAACGTCTCAAGAATTTCTTGTTCTTGCTCCTCCTTCTTACATTTTGCAAATCTACTGGGAAATGGTGGGGGAGGCGTCATCATAGATGGAGAGTTCTCTTTAGATTTTGACTCTTGCAAGTTTGGAGAACCACCTTCACCTTGCTCCTTCTCGAGTTCCTCTTCTTCATCATTGGATACTCTCTTATTAGGCTCTTTCAATTCCTTGCCACTCCTCAAGGTTATGGCACTAGCATTCTGCTTAGGATTCACTACAGTTTGTGAAGGTAACTTTCCAGAAATTTGAGTTTGTATTTGACTCACGGAGGAAGCCAATTGACTCATTTGATTTGCCAAATTTTGAATGCTTGCTCTTGTCTCCTGTTGAAATTGCTGAGCATCATTAGCCAAAGAGTTCACAATTTCTTCAATAGACTTACCTTGTTTTGAAGATGTCGGTTGCTGTGGCAACGGAATTGATGGTTTAGGCTGAAATTGCTGCTGTTGGTATCCTTGTGGTCTTGATGCATAACTGAAATTCGGATGATCCTTCCATCCCGAATTGTACATGTTTGAATAAGGATCATATCTTCTTTGTGCTGGTCCTGGAAATCCACCAATCGCATTGGCTTGTTCGTTTGGATCATCTTGTAGAGTCGGACATATATCGGTTGGATGACCCGAAGCATAATAAATCCCACAAGTCTTTGCTTATTGTAACTGTCCTACAGCCAATTTTTCAACCAAGGAAGTCAATGCATCTAAACGTTTATCAATAGAAGATACACTTACCTCATTGACTTTTCCAGAAGTGGAGTCAAATCTGTCACCAAACTGTTGCGCATTTGCAGCCATCCCAGAGATTAAGTTTCTTGCATCAGTGGGAGTTTTATTCATCAATGCACCTCCACTAGCAGCATCTATTATCTTCCTATCAGTAGGAGACAATCCATCATAAAAATATTGGATGAGCAGTTGATCCGATATTTGATGATGAGGACAGCTAGCACACAATTGCTTGAATCTTTCCCAATATTCGTACAATGTTTCACTATTATGCTGTCTAATCCCACATATTTCTTTACGTATGTTTGCGGCTCTTGAAGCAGGGAAGAATTTCTCAAGAAATTGCCTTTTCATCTCATTCCATGTGGTGATTGATCCAGAAGGCAAGTAGTAGAGCCAATCTCTAGCTTTATCGGCTAAGGAGAATGGGAAGGCTCTTAGCTTGATTTGTTCTTCATTAACTCCTTGGGGTTTCATGGTAGAACACACCACATGAAATTCCTTGAGGTGCTTATGAGGATCTTCACCTGGTAAGCCATGAAAAGAAGGGAGTAAGTGAATAAGACCATATTTCAATTCAAAGGCTACATCTAAAGTAGGATATTGAATGCATAGAGGTTGATGATTTAAATCAGGTGTAGCCAATTCTCTCAGAGTTCTCTCGTCCGTTCTAGAATTTCTGCACTGCAGCGTGAGTAGACCGTGGTCACGGTATATCAGATATAGTCTTCTGGAATTTGGCAAATTTAGAATCTTTTCTCCATAATTTCCTACATTAAGCCCAAATAACAAGAAGTGAATAAATGGAAGTATTAAACACAATTCTTGACCAAAATAAGGGGAAATTAAATATAAATCACATGTCAATTTAACACCCTAACAATTATCAAGGATTTCTTAAGAATCACGATTTCATGTTCAAAAGTCACCAAATTTCTGAAAATATTTGCTTATTCGTTAAATAAGTGATGCTATTTCATTACACAATCTTGTAACACCAATACCAAATTATAAATAATTAGTATTGTGTTCCTGTTGTTTTTAAGAAAGTAAAAATACTAAACTGAACTAACTAAAAGATTGAAACTAAAGTAACTAATGTTTGAAAGGATTACAAAATTTAAACAATTTACGTGATAAACATTTTCCTTATATTTTTTAGATTTTTCTCCTTATCGAAGTGGCATCAGAGCCGATGGTTAATGTCTTGGACTATTGGGGTACCTTTACCCAAGCTCCATTACAACCTATATGAAAGTTCCTTTGATTTATGTGTTTAACTCTACTAATAAGTGGTGGAGATGTGATATAAGAGCAAGCATATGGTAATGTCACTCCATAGTGTTGATTTGAGAGTTACATTTATACCCTAAATACTTTTGAGAGTGATGAGTGCATTCGTTAAACATCTTCATGAGGATTATGGAATCTGATATATTTTGAATTTAATGAAGTTATTAGAAGAATGAGGTGTTTTACTAATACGATTTGCTATGAACTGCTTGATCCTGATTGTGCTTATGAGTTTAAATATGCTTGAGGACAAGCATAGTTTAGGTCTAGGGGAATTGATAGGGTGCTAATTAGTGGACTAATTTATGTTTATTTCCTTTTTATTATTATCAAATATTGTGCTAATTGATTGATTCTACTCATATTTGTAAAATTGATGTTAATTGTAGGAAAGTATATAAAGAAGGAAATAAAAGGAAATTAAGAGATTTTTCTAGAAAAAAATCATCTGCGAAGTTGGCGCGGGCATGCCTAACCCTCACGTCCAAGATAGAAAATCCTAATAATCCTGTGCAAAATCTTCCACTATGGAGTTATAGCTTGGATGGACATTTTTCCCTAATAGTTTAATTGTGTTAGGAAGTTATTTTTATGTTTGTTTCCTTATTTTTAGAACATCTCTTTCAAAGAGAGAATTTGGAAAGATTTTAACTACTAAAAGTTAGGAGATAATTATGGAAGGAAACTTTTGGGGAACATTACTTTGAGGTAACGTGATTTTGGGTCAAGGGGGAGAACGCCTCTTCCATAAGAAAAATCCAACAGTCAATTATTCTCCTCTCTCTAGAATTTCTCACTTTTCATCTTTTGTGTAAAGTTCTCTCCCATGGAGAGCAACTAAACTACTTTTTCTAGTCAAGGGTCAATTTGAAGACTAGGTTCCAAACATCTGCGAGATCTAATTAATTTTCAATTATTTCTTTTATTCATTGGTATTCGTATGTTCTTTCGTTTAATTCTTTATTGATTATTTTGTTCTTTGAATGTCAAGGGCCCGATGTTCAAATTAACTTAATAATCTACAACCATATTAATCAATTGAATCCGTAATTGTTTGATTGATTAATTTCAGTGGCAACTAATTTGATTAATTTCATGTTAGGGGAACATATGATCTAATTTAAATGAACCCTCGTAGCATGTTTATTGATTAGGATCTGAGTTTTTCTAGTGTTTAATGCAATTGAGAAGTTAAATCCTACGGTCGTACTTAAGGTTATTTCTTAGTTAGGGAAATAGGCAACGGTTGTACCTTGTCTATAGATAATGTAAGGAAGAGTTGGCTATAAGCTATAACCAATCTATTAATGAATAACTGAATTATTTTTGCATCCATGATCAGTTGTGTGAACCATGTCCGAAAAGTGTACCTTTGGCTAGAGCTTTGTTCTTATTGATTTTAATCTCTATTTATTTCCTTGAATTATTTTTATAATTAGTTAATTGTTATTTTCAATTTATTCAAAACAAATCCCCCAGTAGTTTTTAGTCTAAAAGAAACAAGTTTTCCTCCAATCCCTGTGGAGATGACCCTACTCACTGCTATATACAAAATTTATATTGTCTTGGAGTAAGATTTTTATTATTGCACAAATTCGACACCTATCAATTTTTGGCGCCGTTGCTGGGGATTGGTGTTTGATTAATTTGTTTCTTTTATTTCATTTTATTTTATTTTATTTTACTTGATTCGTTTTTGGTATCCTTTGCTAGTTTACGCCGTGTTTTTCTCGTACAGGTGAACTGGTGTTTATTCCTGAGATAGAGGAGACTGCGCATAGGCTTAAAAAGGAGACCAAGAAGCGAAAGGAGGCACCATTAGTTGCTGCATCTCTAGGATTAAAATTTGCAATGGAGTTGGTGAATTCTTCAAGTTAAAATTCATAGAGTGAATGAGGTGGATGCCTCATCTATTAAGTAACAACTGTCTCAGTTAACTTTTTTTGTGCGACAGTTAGCTGTGAGAAATTCGCAATGAGCAAAGGTGTGTGGGATCTGCACAAATATGGGTCACTCCACGGATATGTGCCCAATGCTTCAAGAGGAGAGTGCTGAACAAATGAACATGGCTGGCAACATGTCCGTGCCACGAAGGCCATCTGATCCATACTCCAACATGTATAATCCAAGTTGGAGAGATCATTTGAACCCCAGTTATGGATGGAACAGGTAACAAAATTTTCTTCAAAATAGACAGCAAGGATTCCAGCCTCATTACCTACCAAAGTCTCAGTCTACATTCTCTGCTTCATATAGCTCTTTGGAAGACACTGTTAAATCATTGGCTTCTAGCACTTTACAATTTCAATAGAAAACGGATGCAAGCATTCACAATTTGAATAACCAAGTTAGTCAATTGAACACTCAAATGAGTCAAATAGCGACCATGGTGAGTCAATTGGAGGCCAAAGTAGATGGAAAGTTACCATCACAACCTAAAGTGAATCCCAAAAATGTGAGTGCCATGACTCTTAGAAGTGGAAAGGAGATAGATAGGCCCAAGTTGATTAATCCAAAGGAAAGAAGTGAAGACCAAATTAAAAAAGAGATTGAGGAAGAAGAGCAAAACCATATGAACTCCAAGGTAAATTCTGATCTTTTGGTTCAAGCTAAATCTAATCTATTGCGTTTTTCTTGCAGGTTAGAAAAAGCGAAGAAGCAAAATAAGGAAAAGGAGATTTTTGAAGTATTTCGGAAGCTGGAAATTAACATTCCTCTACTTGACGCGATAAAGCAAGTGCCAAAGTATGCTAAATTTTTAAAAGATTTGTGCGTCAACAAGAGGAGGTTAAGAGGAGATGAAAAAGTAGTAGTGGGAGAAAATGTGTCTGTGGTACTTCAAAGCAAGCTCCCACCTAAATGCGGAGATCCAGGTATGTTCACTATCCCTTATAAGATAGGAAACACTAGAATGAGGAATGCTATGTTAGACTTAGGGGCATCTATTAATGTGATGCCTAAGACCATTTATGATTCCTTAAATCTAGGACCATTAAAGGACACAGACATCATTATTCAATTAGCGGATGGCACTAATGCTTATCCTGATGGCTAATTGAAGATATCTTAGTCCAAGTTAATGAGTTGATATTTCCTGCAGATTTTTATGTTTTAGATATGGATGATCTCAATGCTCTTAATCCATCAACTATTATATTAGGTAGACCATTTTTGAGTACTACACGAACAAATATTGATGTTTTTTAGGGTACTCTAACGATGGAGTTTGATGGAGAAATCGTCCGTTTTAATATTTTTGATGCAATGAAATATCCTACTAACTCTCATTCAGTGCGTGCTGTTAGCACAATTAACCCTATGATGCAAGAAGTTTTTAAACTTGATGGAAGAGATGAAGTAAAAGTAGTACCAACCAAACATTATGAATTGGAAATAATTTGTGATGTAAAAATGGGTGAAGGATCAAAGAATAAGGCCAACGAGGATGCTATGAATTATAAGGAGAGGGGTAAGTTATGTTCTTGCCTGATCGGCCCGATTATTATTACTAATATTTTTCATGATGGTGCAATAGAGATCAAAAGTTTGAGAACGGACAAGAAATTTGTGATGAATAGACGTTGTCACAAACTTTATTATGAGGGATTTGAAACTAGAAAAGTGGAGACAATTCCACTTGAGGATCCAATTTATGAAGCTTGAAGGGACTTCACTGCATTTGGCCAAAGATGTTAAAGAAAGGCGCTACTTGGGAGGCAACCCAAGGATTTTAGGATGATTATTATTTTGTGCTCTTTTTATTTTTATATTTTTGTTTAAGTTTGGGGTGCAACATTTGATTTTATCTTTTTGTGATAGGAAGCATTTGGTTAAACATGCCCGAGCCTACAAGGCACGTTTAAATTGAGAACTTTGGATTGGTAGATAGAAGACTCATTAACAATTAAGCATACCCATGCCCAGTGATCACGTCTAAGCAAAATTTTAGAATCTAGTAGGCAGAAGATTTTATATGAGTTAGGCATGCCCACACCTAATGGTCACGTCTTAAGGTGAATTACTGCTATAAAAAATCAGAAGACTTCCAAGGAGTTAGGTGTGCCCACGCCTAGTGGTCATGCCTAAGAAACAAGTTTTAGTTTGAAAGGTAGAAAGTTTGGCATGAATTAGATGTGCCCACGTTTAGTAGTCACGTCTAAAGGACGATTTTTGAGGTTGTGGACAGAAGGCCCTTTGCGAGTTAGGTGTGCCCACGTCTAACATGGTGGTTGGTTCTATTCAAAAAAAAAAAAGAAAAAGATCTAGTCAAATTGATATTCAAGTCAATTTGCCAAATTCTTTTCTTTCTTTACTTTCTTTAATTTTTTTTCTTTCTTTCTTTCTTTCTCTTTTCTTCTTCTTTCTTTCTATCTTCTTCTTCTTTCTTTCTTCTCTATTACTGCCATCCACCATCAAAATCTTCATATCTGTGTCTCTCTCTGTGGGGTTCTTCCGCTATTGTAGGCTCCTTACATCTTGTTCTTGGTTGTTAGATTTTCTTTGTGTTTTTGATTGATTTAATTTTTGAGTTTTTAATTTGCAATTCATTGGTAAAAATGAAGGATCATCCACCTTTTCCTCCTCAAGCATGGTTTGGTTTTACTCTCTCTCATGTTTAGGGAAGTTTCGTTGCCCCTTTGATTTTTACTTTTTTGTTTTTGAATTGTTACATTGGGAACAATGCAAGATTTAGGTGTGGGGGAGGAGTTTAATTGTAGCCATGTTTTGTTTGATGGCTTGTGTGTTTATGTTCTTTTTGTGTGTTTATGTTTCCTTTGTTAGTGTCTTTGTTTAGGTATGATGATTGCAATCAAGATTTAAGTTTTTGTGGTGATTGTGCTAGTGAGTATCAAGTTGTTCTTAATGATGGAGCTGGATGATAAATGGGTTGAATTTGACAAAATTTTTAACCACTTTGTGAGCTTTTGAGCCTATTAGTGAGCAATCCATTTAAAATTGCTCTATTTTTGTTCTTGAGTGGTTATTGCACATGGTTTGTCATTCTAGAACTTGCTTGGTTATGCATGTCAAGACCACATGTGTATGAGTTGGATGCATTAAAGTGACAAGGGCACCTAGGATTTACCATTTTTTACTTTCTTAAAAGCTTGCCTTTATTTTGATTACCATTAGTAAGCCAAATTTGAGCCTTTAACCTTTTCTTTGCTTAATAACCACAATTGCTAACCAAGACCTATATTTAGACTTTCTTTTGGACCTTATGTCAAACAATTGTCATGGTTTTATTGTATGAAAAATTGATGTATTCTTACAAGGCATGAATTGAAATTGTCAAGTGTTGGCAAAATAAAGTTTGGTTTGAAAGCAGTTGAAAAAAAAAATTTGAAAAAAAGATGAAATGCCATGAAAAAAGAAAATTCTGGCTAAAATCTTTGGTGTGAAAGTAGTGAAAAAAAAAAGCTGAAAAGGCTAAAAAAAAAAGAAGAAGAAGAAAAAGATGATTCTTGTGAAGTATCTCCATGAATAATTGTAGTGTTGAGTTTGGAGAATCAAATGTGAAGAAAAGTGCTTACACTTGATTGAATTTGGTGTGAATTGTTAATATGTCTTGGAATGGTGAGTTTGAAGAATTTTTCCATGCAGTTAATTTCTGGAATTCTTTTGACATAGCTAAACATAAATTCTACCTTTTTATCCTACCTTTACCCAAGCTCCATTACAACCTATATGAAAGTCCCTTTGATTTATGTGTTTAACTCTACTAATAAGTGGTGGAGATGTGATATAAGAGCAAGCATATAGTAATGTCACTCCATAGTGTTGATTTGAGAGTTACATTTATACCCTAAATACTTTTGAGAGTGATGAGTGCATTCGTTAAACATCTTCGTGAGGATTGTTGAATCTGATATATTTTGAATTCAATGAAGTTATTGGAAGAATGAGGTGTTTTACTAATACGATTTGCTATGAACTGCTTGATCTTGACTGTACTTTTGAGTTTAAATATGCTTGAGGACAAGCATAGTCTAGGTATGGGGGAATTGAGAGGGTGCTAATTAGTGGACTAATTATGTTTATTTCCTTTTTATTATTACCAAATATTGTGCTAATTGATTGATTCTACTCATATTGTAAAATTGATGTTAATTGTAGGAAAGTATATAAAGAAGGAAATAAAAAGAAATTAAGAGATTTTTCCAGAAAGAAATCATCTGCGAAGTTGGCTGGGCATGCCCAACCCTCACGTCCAAGACAGAAAATCCTAAAAATCCTGCGCAAAATCTTCTACTATGGAGTTACAGCTTGGATGGATGTTTTGCCCTAGTAGTTTAATTGTGTTAGGAAGTTATTTTTATGTTTGTTTCCTTATTTTTAGAATATCACTTCCAAAGAGAGAATTTGGAAAGATTTTAACTACTAAAAGTTAGGAGATAATTATGGAAGGGAACTTTTGGGGAACGTTACTTTGAAGTAACGTGATTTTGGGTCAAGGGGGAGAACGCCTCTTCCATAAGAAAAATCCAACAGTCAATTATTCTCCTCTCTCTAGAATTTCTCACTTTTCATCTTTTGTGTAAAGTTCTCTCCCATGGAGGGCAACTAAACTACTTTTTCTAGTCAAGGGTCAATTTGAAGAATTGGTTCTAAACATCTGTGAGATCTAATTAATTTTCAGTTGTTTCTTTTATTCATTGGTATTCGTACGTTCTTTGGTTTAGTTCTTTATTGATTATTTTGTTCTTTGAAGGTCAAGGGCCTGATGTTCAAATTACCTTAATAATCTACAGCCATATTAATTAATTGAATCCGTAATTGTTTCATTGATTAATTTCAGTGGCAACTAACTTGATTAATTTCATGTTAGGGGAACATATGATCTAATTTAAATGAACCCTCGTAGCATGTTTATTGATTAGGATATGGTTTTTCTAGTTTTTAATGTAATTGAGAAATTAAATCCTATGGTCATACCTAGGGTTATTTCTTGGTTAGGGAAATAGGCAACGGTCATACCTTGGATAGAGATAAAGTAAGGAAGAGTTGGCTATAAGCTATAACCTATCTATTAATGAATAAGTGAACTATTTTTGGATTCATGATCAGTTGTGTGAACCATGTCTGAAAGGTGTATCTTTGGCTAGAGCTTTGTTCTTATTGATTTTAATCTCTATTTATTTCCTTGAATTATTTTTATAATTAGTTAATTGTTATTTTCAATTTATTCAAAACAAATCCCCCTAGTGGTTTTTACTCTAAAAGAAACAAGTTTCCTCCAATCTCTGTGGAGACGACTCTACTCACTGCTATACAAAATTTGTATTGTCTTGGAGTAAGATTTTTATTATTGTACACATTCGATACCTGTCACTTGTGGTGGTTCTACTGGTAAAAATGGGCACAAACAGTTTATTTTTCTGAAGTATTGATGCTCCATGGATGAAAAGAGGTTTCATATATGATTCAGAATGTATATGGTATTCTGCGTTAGAAGAAAACGAAGAATGGCCAATAGCAACATGACAAGAGGAAAAAGTGGAATACAAGGCTATTAGAGAAAAGAAAAGATATCCAGACAAAATTCCTAAGCAACAGGCAGTGGAAACACTGGACCCACGAAGGCATATTTTAATAAGAATGAAATTGTTTATCTTAACAAAAAAAGTGATTTTACAAAGTAATTTGTTACAATGGCAAATAGTTTTTGGTTGATTAGACTATAATTGAAACTTTGTTGATGGTGTGAAATTTGTGAGGGATGAGGAGAGGTGGAGTGTTGATGAAGCTACTGAAGGGTGGAGGCTTTATAGTATTTTCTAGGTCTGTTGCTAATTTTGGCTGATGAAGAATCTGATGAATGTTGATCTGATTTTTTTTTTTGGTCTGATCTTGATGAGTAGTTTTAATTTGAGTCAAAATTTGGTCCAAAATGATGGGATTTTGGTGAGTTATATTTAAGATATTTGGGAGAAATGATGTGGAATGGTGGTGCAATAGGGAGCCATGATGACGTGATACGTGCGGAAGTGTGAATGGCAAAGAACTATTGAAAATCAGTTTGATCAATTCATGACCCTATGGAACTCGTCCAACACAATCAAGACAAAAAGCTATTCGAATAACTTGGTGAACTCAACCTCAAGGAAAAACTTTTTCCAATCAATCAAGACAGTCAAGTTAGTTTGCCTTCAATGTTATCAAATTTGTTGAAGTCAATTCAATTGAATTATTCCAAACCTCAACCTTAAATAGGAAGCAATCTAGGTGATAAATGCATTGAATCCAAATCAAAACCTTTGAATCAATCCTAAGCTAAAAGAATGGTCGCCACGGAATCACTTCAATACGATCAAGAATTAATTTATCCAAGCACCTAAGACAAAGCTCTTTAAAGAGAAAATTCAAATTTTATTAATCACACAAATCTTTTTTTAAAAATTCTATGAATAGTAACTCAGCCTTTTAAAGGTTTATAAACTCATGTAAAGAAAAGTCTAGAAACTTAACTAAAATAAACTACTAAAACTTTAAACCTAACATAAGTAGAATACCTAACAAAACATGATTTAGGAACTAATTGAAATAGAACAAAGCTAAACTAATAAAATACTCTAAAAAATTGTCCAAGTCTAATAAAATTACAGGAAAATTTGTCCAACTAAATATCATGGACTGGTTGTAACTCTTGTGGGCTTCAATTAAACTTGTTATCTCTTTGAAAATAAAACTTGATCTACAACTACGGCAAAAGCCAAATTTCTTGAGTTATTATGGACCTCTTAACCCAATTGAACTTCAAGCTTTCTTCGTATTTATACTTAATCCACAACCAATAAACAAACTTCAAGTTCAATTCTCTAGCTTGATGCATGGATTCTTCAAGCCCAAGAATGATTGAAAACACGAGACTCATTTTTGTACAATCCTCCAAATTTTGCTTGAAGACTTGATCCAAGTATATATCACGAACTCTCTCAAAGTGTACAAGGATTCCAACATGAAAATCACTTGAATTCCTATCATGAGGTAAAATGGTTTGATGAGATGAGTAAAAAAAATGAATGATTTGAAAGATTTGACAAACAAAATTTATATGATAGTGTAATTCCAACGATTCTAATAAAATTAAAAAAAAAAAAAGTAAAAATACTTTGTATATCAAAAGTAGTGAATTCATACAAGTTACTGCAACGCACATTTCATTTATTCCTTTGGATAATAGCTAACATACTTTATACGAAGATTCTAAGTGCACATTTGAAGGCCATGTTCTATTAGTATCGGGTATTACGGGACTTTTCATATCAATAACTTTGTATCATCCTTCTGCAAAGTAATTTGAAGCCCATGCGAGTATATTGTATTAATCAAAAAATAATTGATTATGCATAAAAATTGATTATGCTGAACATGAAGAAATTTTTGAATTTTAAACATCAAGATAAGGTATGTATAAAGTATGTTTTGGTCTAAATAACAAAAATTTACCACAATTCTTTTTATGTATAAATTATTAAAATAGTTAGTTTTTTCAATTTTCTTGTTTCAAGAAAATGAATATTCCTTCATCCGTGCAAATAGATGAATGGTTCCTATAAAGAAAGATTATGTCTATCACGGAATGCTGAAGGTCGCATTGCAAATAAATGAAGGGCGACCAAGCCGGGGAAAATAATTTTCTTTTGGTTCTTTTAAATTCCATTTCTCAAAGATTTCTTCAGCAGTTCTTTTGAAGGTCCGTCCAGCTTGTGAACATGCAAATAAGTATGCAAGCACGTACGTGTTGAGCAAAACAATATAGTGCCTATTGAATGTCTTCAATTGTCTACTCATCACTACACTTCACTTTATATTTATTTGAGAAGAAAATTTAATTTTTGCTAGTTTGACACCCAACAAATTTTGGTGCTGTTGTCGAGGGAATTGTCTATAGTATAGTGGTGAGTATTCCCGCCTTTCATGCGGGCAACACAGGTTCGATCCTTGGCAACAATTCTAAAATTTGTTAGGTGTCAAACCAGCAACAATAAAATTCCTACTCTAATAAAATAAAATGAAGTGCAGCGATAAGTAGAGTCGTATCCACAGGGACTGGTCGATTTATTTATTTCAAATCACAAGAATGGGGGATTTTAAGTAAATGATTAAACTAAAGAAATTCAAAAGTGCAAAATTAAATTAACCAAAACCAAATAAAATCTAAACTCTAGTCAAAGGCTGAATATCTACTCTGGTTCAATTTAACTAATCATCGACTCAAAGATAATTTCATACGTTAACGAATAAATTAGTTATGGTTGCTGAGAAGCTCTAACAGCCTGCCTTATTGTACTGGTAATTAAGGTAAAATCGTTAATTACTTCCCTAATCAAATGATAATCCTAAGTAAGACATTAGGATTCAATCATACAACAGCTTTAAAACTAGAAAAGCTACCAATTCTAACCAGCAAATACCTAAGAGGCTTTGTTCAAATTAGATTATCTATTCTAGTGATATAATTCAAAAGTCTCTATTACAATTGAATTAACCACTCGCCACCAATACTAAAACTATCAAAAATTTACCAATTTGATGTTTTAGATGGTTATAGATTATCCGACAATTAAATAGTGACCAGTTATTTAACTGCACAAAGCAATTACACAAGAATTAACACATTCACCTTGGAATTTAAACAGAGAATAGATAAATACTCATAAATGCAAAAACTAATTAAAAATATTTTGATCACACAATATTGTTAGAAATAGAGCTTCAATTATCCTTCAACTAGAAACGTGTTGAGAAGAAACTAAGTAGAGAGAATAAAACAATGTATTGTAGAGAGAAAAAAAGAGACGCACTTCTCAAGAAGAGGGAACGAGAGAGAATCTTGATTGGGAGGTTTTTTTCCCTCTTTATTCTCACTGTTCCTAATTTTTCTAATTTATTCTAATTTGAATCCCTAACAAAAAGGAATATTTCCTTTAAAAATAGAGTTCTATTTGCCTAATAATTATTTCCTAAAAGATAACTAATTGTAATTGACAGAAAATAAAAGGTAATCCTGAAAATCATCTGGGATTTAGAAATCCCGTAGCTTAAGTGTGCAACTTGAGTCACAATCGGAAAATCTTTCTTCAATCCTGCAACTCAACTTTCCAGATACAACATGCCCACGCCTTACAAACAAAAGTCTTTTGGAAATTGCCTTTTTGTACCAATTTGTGCCCAATTACCTATCAACAAAGCCAACGACAAAAAATGAGTAGAATCAAGCATTAAGCACTATCTTTAGTCAAAATTAGGAGGAAATATAAACAAATTATATGTAAGTTTAGCTCTATAACAATATACATACACACACATACATATGTGTGTGTGTGTTATGTATTTATGTAGGTGCATATATACAGACATATATACATATATGAACACACATACCCAAGCACTCTCGATCTCATAGATAGATGTTTTGTTTTCAATGAGTACACAAACATATACATACATACTGTTAACACAACAAGAAAAATGGTTTTTAGTGACACACACTTTCATCAGTAAAAGTGCGAATATTTTGTAAGGAAAAGATATAGTAACGAAATATACTCGTCGCACTCATCATTAGGTAGAGCCCTTCAGTAAAGGTTTTTGTGACAATGCACTATTTTAGTCAGGAAAAATACTGACGAAACCTTTTTGTTAGAAGAATTTAATTTATCCTGACAATACTTATGGTCACTTTAAGCATACATGTTTGTTAGTTAAACATACTATTTGTCAAGATTGAGTGCACTAGAGAGCTCTTTTTTCTTGACAAAAATGGTTGTTTAAATAGCTATTCTATATTTTCTGACAAAAAATGTCATTGGAATACACAAATTATACAACACAAAGGAACTCATTAAGAAAAGGTATAGCCGTAGTTCAATATCAATACTTGAACATATCAAAGATACTTGTCGAATTAAAATTTGCAAATGCAGAAATGCTAGTTCAAATTGAGAGAATTATCATAGGAGTTTAAGGTACATGAAATCAGTCAATTTTAAGCAAAATAAATACATTGATGAAAGTCTTACTTTCCAATATATACTGCTAAATCCAATAACATCTGAGCTAAACAAAAAACTAAAATGGTACAGCTGGAACAACAAAAAAGACAAACATAATAGTTTAAAGATGTATATCATCCCAAAAAGTGACCTAAAGTTAGAGCCAAAAACATCCTACTCCAGTACTTGATGCAACAATTTATCCGTACCATGGAATAAGAGGTAATAGTCAGAAAAACACCTTACATTTGTAATTGGCCTTGCTATGTTGAATGACTTGATCACAAATTTGAAAGAAAAACAAATTATCCAAAAAGGACATTTGGCTAAATATACAAGAAAAAAAAAAGAGTAGACAGATGGTACTAAAACAATGGTACAACTCTAACTTATATGATCTCATTTGTACTTGTGTAAATTTAAGCAATCCTATTGAACTTTTGGAAATTAATGCATTTTTCCCTATAAAGAAAGAAATATGAGTATAAAAACTATCATGTGAATCATATAGTCATATACCCTAAGAATGTAAAATTAGAAACATTGCCTCCTCAGACATGAACTCCATGAACATTTTATGCATCTCTTCATGCATTGATTGCTGCATTTGGACTTTTACAACTTCCATTTTCTCTTCATGAGTGAGGATTAGTGATTTATTTTTGAGTGAACACATTGCAGCTCTGATTTAGCTTATTCAGGTTGTTTGCGAAGCTCAAGTTCTTAGTCTAAGCACAATTTAGCTAGACAAGATTTAGGTGCCTCCACTCCATACTCCATACTCCATAACCTGTTAAATAACGTATCACTTATAATTACATCTTCCAGATTATCTTTAGTTCCATCTTCTATTAACTGTTGTGACAAGTCTATCCAGATTATCTTTAGTTCCATCTTCTATTAACTGTTGTGACAAGTCTAAACATACTTAGGCTTAAGTTTTGACTCTATTTGACAAAAAAATTTATAGTCCAAATGGGGCATTAACCAAACAAAATTATCTCTAGTAGAACAATCACAAGTACTCATGTACATCAAAAGTTTGAATCCACTAAACTAATACTTCTAACTCAAACAAGATTAACCAACAAATAAACATGCCTAAAAATCTTGAATCAACTTAACTTCTCTAATATTAAAAAAAAAGTGTAAGTTTAACTAAGTACAAAATATCAACTTAACTTCTCTAATACAAAAAAATAAAGTGCAAGTTTAAGTACAAAATATCAACTTTTGTCTAGTGAATTTGATGAACTTTACTTACATAGGTCTCCTTAGCCTTATCATTGAGAAATTCTCCATCCTTTGTAGTGCGTGAATTTTTTCAATTTTCCATCACACTCGCTTGTCCAGCTAGAAGCAAGAAAAATTTGAAAAAATAAAGGAGTATTGCAAAAGGGCACCAAATTATAATAACAGTGAGGAATGGATTTTCTCCCATAATGTAAAACATAAAAAACAAGATTCATTCTTCAATGGTTAAGTATAATCCGGTAAATGCAAGCTTTATAACCAGCATAGAGTGTAAACTCTGGAGCCATCTCCGTTATAATATACAAGTACTCAATAGCCTCTAAGCCACTAATAGAACACCCTAGGATTCCAAACCATACACAGAATTATACATTCATAAACAATACACATTCTCGAATCGAACAAATAATAATCAAAGGCCACTTCTCCAAGATTTAGTCTCAACAACTTTACCAAATTCAATTCTGAAACAAGAAGTTCTAATACCTACATAATGATTATAACTAAAGCAATCAAAATATAAAATACACTACTGAAAAAAAACCCAAATGTGCTTAGAACATTACTGATTGCAAACTCCTCCTTCCCATTGGAAGAACTTATAGCCCAACCAAGTCCGATCCAGCAGGGAAAATTGCATACATCTTCGGGCTCCTACAAATATGTAAAAAACAAAAAAACCAAATGAATAAAGGAAGCTGAAATTTTGAGTCAGTTGACATGCTTTTGACTTCCAAACGCCCACGAAAATCCTACAGGAGTTGCCGCTCCCTCCATCAAGCCACCTATTTAGAAACCCACTCTCCCTACAACCCATAACTGGCCTCCAAACTTCAAGGGTTTCCAAGAAATTATTTTTTCGCTGTTTACAGGGGAGTAAGGGTGAAATTGGGGTTTGTTTGGACTACTACTAAGACAATGAAATTATGTCAAAATCAAAAAATATATATACAAGGAAGCGAAATAAAATAATAAGAAACTCAATAAAATTACATAAAAAATGAATTGAGAAATTATTTAACAATATATACTAACCTACAATGGAGGAGCCGATGGTGGAGTCACAATGTCATAATAGAGAGAGAGAGAGAGAGAGAGAGAGAGAGATACAAAGGGGAAGAAGTAAGAGATACAGAGGAGGATGAAGACAATAGAGAAGAGAGGAAGTGGAAGGGGGGAAAGATAAGATGGACATGAGTTTAAGAAAAACAATTGACTTGTGGAGACGACGTGAAGGAAGAAAACCTTATGCCAAAGTGATGTAGTTTAGATAGATTTTTTATCTCATATTTATCTGAAGGTTTTGCTAACAAACTGGATTGTTAGGAAAATGGCAAAACATTTGGTGCCAAATTTAGGCAGCTAGTTTAAATCTCAAAATTTGTTCCACCAAATCTTGAATATGACAAAATATTTAAGCTATTCATATCCCTTTTTCCTGCAAAAGTTTTTGTTAGAAAAATACAAGAGACTATATATTACTTTCTGTGACTAGTAATTTTACAAAAATTGAATTATACAAAATTCTTTTTCTTGCGAATATTATAAAGATGTGATGTTTTAGTGACAACAGGATTTGTCGACTTAATTCACTAATATGTTAGAATAATTTTCCTGCATGTAAATAGGAATGTCGAGACTGACAAGCAATGGTTTATCCTAACAAAATTTGGTTTTGTCAGCAAAAAATGACTTTTTAACTGACGAAGGTTTAGTTCGTCAAGATAAATCCTTTTTTGCCTGACAAAATTGTTTTTTGTCAGCAAAAGTTCGTCACCACTTTTTAACTGACGAAGGTTTAGTTCGTCAAGATAAGTCCTTTTTTCCCTGACAAAATTGTTTTTTGTCAACAAAAGTCCTAGCACGCCTAGCTGCTGCATACACCATAGTCACAAGGGAAAAACCAAAGTCATTTGATCTATTTAGACCCCTGCTTCAGAAGAGCCTAATCTAGTATAAATCAGATCAGAAATCGCTCTACGCTTTGAGCCGGCTAACTCTTTCAAGTCCATTGATGCCTTTTGAAGACTGTCATTTTTAAGGATAGGAAAATAGAAGGGGAGAGGTAGGACGGGGCGACTGATACATGACAGCCAATAAGAGAAATCAAACATATATATACATATATATTTACCTACATACTATTAAAGATCATAGACTTCTATTTCAAAACCAATTGGCTATGAGTGGAGTTGCTCGTGAACCTTATATATTAGTTTGGAAATCTTTGAAATTTTGATGTGGGACTCTTAACAATCCCTCTAACATGTGACTCGGATTGAGGAGTGCCCAAGAAGTGGAACGGGCGATTGATAAGAGCCCAAATGAAACGGACTAAGAAAGAATCGAGTTATGTGTGAAGGTGACAATAGAAACCAAAACCTAGTTCTGATACCATATTAAATATAATGGGCTTCCAACTTAAAATAAATTGGCAATAAATAAAGTGGCCCATGAACCTTATATATTAATTTGTGAATCTTTGAGATTTCGATGTGGGACTCTTAACACATAAATGTAGACAAATTTTTTTAAAGAATTCGACCATCGTTGTATAACTATTCATCAACGGTTTCCTGCCTCTCTATGTGTCTTTGAGATGTTCGTAGCGTGTTTCCAACACGCAGCGGGTTAATGGAGCTAGGCTCCCACTATTTTCGAAACTCCCTGTCTAAACCCTTTTTAGAGAAAATTTATAAATTTCAAAATCCGTTTCGTTGTCGAAATTGATTAATTGTCCTTTTACACCAAAATCAGCAAATTCAACGGGCTAATCGCATTAATAAGAGGCAAATTTTGAGAGCCTCTTTATTCTGAATTCTTTGACTCAGAATGAACCAAATCTCCCAATAACCGGACATATGAAGTCCAACAGGAGCGATGCTCATGTTATTTTTGTTTTTTTTAGGAAAAGTAGAAAATATCATGATGTATATCATGATGATGATAATTCCATAGTTAAATCTCATTTTCAAAGGCAAAGGAATTCACCCCACAACATCATACCTCCAAAGTCAACCAACGGCCAAACTTTAGAATTCTTCAATGCAAGTAATCATCTATGTTTTTAGATTCGAACCGGATATTGACTTAGCTAACTCAGAGGTCAAGGGTCAACGGGTTTGACTAGGGTCAATTCGGGATCGAACCGAATGATGTCATAAATATACCACACACACACACGCGCACACACATATATATAGACACCCACACACACATGTGTGCGCACACATACCTATTACTACCACATTTATTATTTCATTATATTTTTGTTCGCAACATTAGTAATTGCAAATATCATTTTTGTGTTAAAATTCTCTCTACTACATTTATTATTTCCTTATATTTTTACTTGCAACATAAATATTGCAAACATCATTTTAATTTAAAATCCTCTGTAAGCAATTATAGCCCAATCAAATTAGAACATTTATGTTTTGACTTGGCATAGAAAATTATTATTTAGAAGGGAGTGTTTGGACAAAAAAAAAAAAAGAAAAAGGGAATGGTTGTTCCAAAAAAAACTAAAATGGAGAGTTTTTGTCTTGCCATTAGAGTTCTAATTGCCATTGAAAAGAAGGAAATGGTTGTTGTCTTGCTATTAAAGTGACCCCACATGCTTTGACTAAGAAGAGACATGGTCCCGCATGTCATCCCACAACTCTCCACATGCCAGACGCCTTTTTGTAGCCTATGGATTTTGTCCCGTTCTTCTATTACCGGTCAAATCTGATTTTAATCAATCAAATTTAGTTTTTAACCAAGTTTGATTGATTTTTTAAAATTCAATTTTTTAGTTATACTTGGTTGGACTGGAAGCTTAGTTGGTTTCCAATCCAACCGATTCGATTGACCAGTCCAATCCAAGTTTAAAAATACAGGTAATCATAGCCAAGCCTTAAAATTCCTCAATACAAGTAATCATAACATATAAGCCATGCGAATAGGTTGAGCATCTCAACATCAGATGATTCTTCACTCATAGATCCAAGGGTGAAGACTGCTTTGCCATTCTGCAATACCTTCTGGGAACTAGAGAGCAATTTCTTTTCTTGCACTCTTAACCCCATCACTTCCATGAATAACATTCCTACCAATGTCAATAGCATAGTCCCCACGGATTGTTCCAGGAGCAGATTCTGCAGAGTTTGTTTCTCTAATAATCTTCTTTCCAGTAGTCACTACATTCATACCCTCCCAAACCATAGCTACGACAGGGCCAGAGATAATATAGTCCAATAAAGAAAGGCTTTGCAGACAAGTCAGCAAAGTGTTTCTCCGCAAAAGGACGGTCCACAGTAATGAGCCTCAAACCTTTCAAAGTGAACCCTTTCTTCTCAAATCCGGCAATTATCTCACCAACCAGGCCCTTTGCACACCATCAGGCTTGATCATAATGAATGTCTGCTCCATTTTTGTTTTTGTTTTTGTTTTTCCTTTTTTTTTTTTTTTTGGGTGTGTTTTATTTGCTTGGGGCTTCAGTCAGGACTATGATCAAACGATGCTTATGTATATATGTACGTACGGGAAGAATATAAGTTTGGAACAATTGCAATCAACCCCTCACTAATTTCTCCTAAAAAATTTATTGTTTGATTTATTATTTTTATTTTTATTTATTTATAGTTAATAAATATTTGTAGCCTCATCCAGTTTTCTGATATCAGGCTGCTCAATTATCGAATTGACCCCATCTCCATTAAAACACCAGGGTGGAGATTGGTTTGGAATCAAAATCATTGGATTTGAAATGAAGCCGCTGATTCTAGCACGTGTTTGGTTCAGTACTCAAAATGAGTATTATTACTATAATTATTGTTTGATTTGTTGGGAATCGAAATCATATCTACTCAACAGGATGAGCAACTACGAAGTGGACGTTCGATTGACCATACAAATGCTAACGCAGATGAGGAATGTGAATGTCCGCATGTACCTGTAATTGATGGGGACGTATTTTCAGAAGTCCGCATAGTCCATGGGGACATCCGGATGATTGATGTCCTTTTTAGGAATCGTTGGTGAGTTTTCATTAAAACCCACCAATTTGGTTGGGTTTGATGAAACCTAAAATTTTTGGCTTTCATTTCGATTCCCAATTCCAAAGTCCAATTACAAAACAACTATGAGTTTCATTCTGATTCCTGATTTCAAAACCCTCTCTCCCAATGCCACCTTAATGAATTAAGCTTCTCTTAGACGCTTAATTGGTTATAAACATGGAAAATTTGTGATTCTTTCTCCGTTAGTACATACTTGGCCTAGTTTGTTTCTCATTATTTTTTTGATTTAATTAGAAAAGTTGATCAAATTAGCCTCTGCACTCCATTTCATGTTTACTTAAGTAATTTGTTTTAACCAAAAAATTGGTTTTAGGGTTTAGGAATTACGGTTTAGGGTTTTAAATTACATTAAAAAAATTGCAGTGGCACTCTGGGTTTTTATTTGTTAAGGGAAATTGCGAGGGATCACCAACTTCTTGTTTATTAAAAACAAAGATTTTGACATTTTAGGTTATTGTTTTCAGTAAGTTAGGATAATATGAAGCTCTTTTGATTTTAGTTAATTATTTTTTAATTAGGTATGATAATATAGGACTCTTTTAAAATTAAGTTAAGTTAGCATTAATCCAATATACAAAAATAGTAAGTTGGTATAATATGAGACTATTTTGAATTGTACGTTGATATTCAACCAAAGGAAAATAGGTTGCATTAGCTGTATATGATATAGAGTATCACAACATCTTTAACGTTACCGTGTTCAATATTTTTATACTATTATTTTACATTTTTTTAAAATTTTAAATTAAATTAATTATTGCATATTTTTCTAGATTATTTATTTATTATTGTCGTGATGATTATATTTACATATTATCATTAGAGATTTATTAGGCAACCATTATTATCATTAACTACTCCTAAAAAGTTAGAAAGTGGGAGTAAAGAGCACTGCTATCAAGATATATAGCTATTTAAAATATTGAACAAGACATAAGCAAGTTTACAAACACAATTAAAAGTTGAAATGAAAATTAGAAATAAAAGAAATTTGGTACGAAATGCAAACAATCCTTGAAAGGTGCTTGCCACAGTCTTATTGTCATCAAGGCAATTTCAAAGGAAGTGGTAACTTGCAAATCGAAGGAGCTCAAGACATGTCTTTTGGCAATAAACGGTAGCCATTTTTATTGAGGCACCGAGACATGCAAACCCTTTGTCCCCGATAGATGCCAGGTCCAGGAGTGAATACGATTGTCTGAAAAAGCAAAGGAAGCTGCAACCTTGTGAAAATTAATGCAGGGCAACAAGCTACGACAGTGATGGGAATGTAAGCCCACTTGACTCTTCTCTGTAGTACCAAGCCAATTGCTGTGCCAAAAGCAACCATCATTGTGGCTATAGCAATAAATAGGGCAATAAGACCTCTTAGCAAAATTTTTGGAAATGTTTCCAGAAAATCTTCTTCTGTAAATCTTGATGTATAAACTGACAAGAACATAAGCAAAGTCACTGCCGAGGATATCATGGATGCTGCATTTGATATGGAAAATGCCACGAAAAGTTTTCTATTTGAAAGAACTGGGAGGCCTGTATTACTATTGTTGCCACCAGGTACAGTTATCATAGCAGCAAATGCAGTTGTTGCAATTAAAGTAGCTACGAGCATACATGAGTTTGATGTATCCTTCATCCATTGCTTAGCATCATTTAGCAACTGTTCATGCTGCGTAAAAAATAATTCTCGAGGTATTTGGCCTTTAATTTCCTTTGCCATTATGTTCTTTTCCTTTGTCAACTTTTCGTCCCTCGTTTCCACCATCTTGTTCCTTTTCATTGTCAACTCCTCGTAAACCAATGATTCCACAGCCTGTGTAGATAAACAAAATTTTTAAAATAATTCATATCCACGATGTCATGATAGACCAATTCAAGAAAAGATATTCTTATAAATAATAATATACTTTAACTAATCACCTTATGTCATATTAGTGTAGTAAGAATACTCCAGAATTTCAAGGATAGAATTATTACCCGAAACCACTGCAATTCTCTCCGCATCTGAAAAGCTGGACCCGGGACCGAATGGATCATGATTTGGTTTGAAGCTGTAGAAGAATATGCTGCAAAATGGAGGATATTATTCTCATATTCGTCGATTTTTAATTCGGCATAGGCCTTGGTATTTTTTCCGATCAAATCAATTAGGTAATTATATATCTCCACTCGGCGATGCTCAATGGCTGCATGCAATACCGTCCGATTGTTTCTTGTGTACCATATTAGATCAGGAAAGTATTTTACACACTTTTCCACCAGTTTAAAAACTCCATTCTCTACAACCAAATGCAAGACTGCGTTCCCATTGCACTCGTCAAAAAAGTATTGAAAAATATATAAATCACTTTGCTTTCGTAACTCCTTACAGACTAGCTCAACAAGTCTAAGTGGTTCCTCCTGCTTCTCATTTGATTCCGACCCATTAATCATTTTCCCTGCTGTAACATAAAAGAGAAGTGATAATCTAAAACTTCCGCGCCATTAATGTAGATATTGAGTAATTTCCCTACCATACTTGTAAGCAATTACAAAGAATTGATTAGATAATCGTATTGCTTTAATTCATTCAAAGTACATTTAATTATAAGAATTAATTTCTGAAGAATTTTTCCAATATCTACTTATTTTCATCAGATACAGACAGAGTTATATGAATCCCATGGTGTTGAATGACCACCACTGGATTATGAACAATAATATAACATCGTCTTTCTTTGATTAATAATTTGCATAAATTGTTAGGTTGTTTGTATTGAATAAAACGCAATAACTCTCAAAAAAGTTTATGCACGTGCATACCTTTGATTAATAGTGATTCCCATACAGAAGAATGTTTACTTCCATCAACGAATGAAGAAGGTTGCATTGCAAGCACATGAAGTATAGACATTCCGTTATCATTCCTACCTATAGCTAAATCAGGATGGCGATCAAGGACCCTTAATGCAACATCTGCAAAAGAAAACAACTGTATTTTAAATTTGCGACTGATCCTTGACACATTGTGAATTTTCAAATTCATATGATATGACTTACTGTAGCACTGAGAAGCTGTGATTGCCACAACGAGATTGGCACCTAACTCGCTCTCAAAAATCCAGCTACAAGTTTTGTCTTTGGTGGCAACTTCGTAGAGATAGTCCATCATTTCCTTGGCTGTTGATCGATGTCTCCAGCGAGCAGCATATAAGATTGGAGTTTGAGAAGGCGTTTCATAATCCCCGAGTCGAGGTAAATTTGGTTTCTTTTTCACTATGCTTTGGCAGTCCTCACATCACAAGCTAAGGCCACATGATGAAGAGCAGTGCGGCCAGTTCGCTCACTTATCTCAAGATCTTTTGGATCGAGGAGCTCCACTAGATTCATTACAAACTTCGACTGGCCACAACTAGCCGCCACATGAAGGGCAGTCAAACCCTTTACGGAGATTATTTGATTCTTGGCATTACATTCCTCAAAGATTTTTTTAGCAGCTTCCCAGTTCCCTTGCATTGCAGCTATTTGTAGGTCTTGCAACGGTCCGCTCAGCACTTGAACATCAACTTTATCAATTCATTAAGTTTATGTCTACACACACACACACACTAAATTTTTTTTCTTTCCGTGATTTGCCCAGGATACTTTTTCATGCAAATATTTGTTTTCTAATAATAAATTTGAAGTTTTAAAAAATTAAAAGAATAAATAAAATTCTAATCGTGTATTCATGAAATTATAACATAAAAACTTTGCTGACAAAGAAGATATAGAAAATTTTAGAAAATTTGGAACACATCACTCCTAAATCCAATTTCTGATGTCTAACCATATTAAAAAACACAAAAACATACAAACACTACAGAATTTTGAAATTGTCGGCATTTCATAGTAGCATTTAGAAAAGATTAATCGTATTAATAGAAGAACAAATTAATCAGTAAGCCATGAATTAAAATTGAACGTGTAACAATTTTGTACTTCTAAGCATTTCGTTAAGGTATTTTGCATTAATGCGGTATCTAAACACAAAATATAAATGGATAATTTCATTGTTATAAAAAAACTTGAATAGAAGAAATCAAAAAACAACATGCAAATGAATAATTCCATTGTGATAAAAAAAAAATTACACTTGAATAGAAGGGAAATAAAAAATCAACACGTTGAATTTTATTTTGTCACATAATTTGCATCAAATATAATAATTTAACATATACCAAAAAGTTTGAATCTAGATTATGGAGGCACAAAGAAAGAAATTATTATGAGAGCCTGAAAGAGAGAATGTATACGTTGCACTCTTTAGAATAGATAGTGTAGATAAGTATGTATATATAAAAAGCTTTGGTTTTTTCTAAATTGCCCCCCGACTTTTATATGCAAAATGATTAAATGGGATTCAAAATATTAGCACAGGGACTAAACTTGTTAAAAACAAAGTGAAAGAATTTACCGTGATTTATTAAATAAATTGAAAAATTAAATATGCCATATTTCCAGAAGGTAATATCTCAATAGAAAATGATATTCACACATCCCCTTTACCTTCTCACACACCTTTCAAGTGAAAAAATTTCTTCTAATAAATGGTGTATAAGATTATGTGAGAGTTAAAAGTGTATAGATATAATAATCTGTGTGTAAATAACTATAAGATAAAGTGAAATATCAATAATGTGAAGCTAAATTTATGCAATCTTGAAAAATGATTTGCTACTCTAATTACACTACCAAGTAAGTGTGCAGGTGCTGAACAAAATTAATTCTTACATCCTCTTCCCTTCCGACAATGTGTTAGTGCGTCAGGCCATCCTGCATCGAGCATCATCTCTTCCTCCGTTACATCTTCTATATTTATGATCTCATCCATTTTCTGATTATGATATCATAATCAAGGTGCTCAAATGTCATTTATTTATAGCTAAAAAAAGGTTCGAACAGTTTTTTTGTCACGCTGTCCAGTAATCTCTGGAGTGTTGCATGGTTAAGGAATTTTGAACAGTTTCTTTAGACCTCTTTAATTGGCGATTCTCCAACAAAATGTGCATAATCTTGTCCTTAGATTATATTATGGTCCCAAGTTCATGGCATTAGTGAGTTTTCCTTTGAGATTTTAATAACGACCGGTGTGAAAGACGAGACCCGGTATCCAATTAAATCTCTTAGATCTCATAAGATATTGTAAGATAATAAATAGAAGAATACTTGTGCAAAAAACAAACTCCTATTGTATCTTTATAAAAGATTACTCTTTTGCTTATTTTAATGGACTGTTGTATCCGATGCTGAATTCTTTTAATTTTTTAAGAAAAAGAATAACAAGAAAATTCTTATTAACGAAGATGAGCCAGTAAAACTCCTTAAATGCATGGCAGATGGGGCTGCATGTTCCGTATAGATGGGACAATCTTCTAAAGATAAACGAAGCTTTTGCATGAGGTCAAAGCGTAATAAGCGTGGAATGAATGAAGCTTTCCCTTGAAGTTAAACAAATTTTTTGGCCTGACGATCTTGTCATTAATCTAGGTACGCATGTTCGTCAGCTAAACATATTTTTTTGCCAAGAAGAGCGTCCTTTTTCCTGACAAAGATGATTGTCTAAATAAGTATTTCCTTTTTCCTGACAAAATATGTTGTTGGAATAGATAGATTATACAAACCAAAATAACTCTTATTTTCCTGACAACACATGTTGTTCGAATACATAGATTACACAAACCAAAAGAACACATCAAGAAAACATGGCAAGCTATAGTTCAATATCAATACCTAATCATAACAAGAACACTTGTCCAGTTGAAATTGAAGAAAAATTATCATAGAAATTTAAGGTACATGGACCCAATTAATTTTAATAAAAGAGATACATTGATAGAAGTATCACTTTCCCATGTTTATTCCTATATTTAGCAACATCCAAGCTAAACAAAACCAAAGTGTCACAGATGGAATACAAAAATACAAAACACTGTTGTAATTTAAAGTTGTCTAACAACTCAAAAGCATAACCTCCTAACAAATCTAAGGTCCCCAAAAAGTACCAAAAACATTCTGCTCCAATACTTGATGCAACAATTCATCTGCACCAAAGAAAAAGAAGTAACAATAAGAAAAACACTGTTCAATTCGAGAAGTTGTCATCATTAGAGGTCATGACAATGTTTGAAGTGTAGCAAGGAAAATGTACCAATCAAAGAAAAGAATTAGTTCCAACTCCTGAACAAATATGTATATGCACCTGTATTTCTAGTCAAAACTCACTTTTGTGCTCTTCGATTATTTGAAAAATGATTTACAAATACTAACTCATTAGTTAGACAAAAGTGCAACAAATAATAAATAAATAAGTAAAATTGTAGCATAAAACATGAATTTCAATACTGCTAGACAGGTAATCAGGTCCAACGTTATTCATGTTTGTCAAACAAATGGGAATTGTAGTCATTGAGGGAAAAGATGTTACCAAAATTCTGCTCATATCGGCCACATTATGCCTAGATTGCAAATACAAACTTAAGTCACTACATATGCTTTGGCCAAGCAAATGAATGAATGGAATGCTATACCGTTACCACAATATACCGCCTTGGACAATAGGTTGTGACCTATAATATGACCACCACCCATCTAATCACCACCTAGCAATAGGCCTTGAGCTGTAACAGAATATAAATCTGGAAGTAATAATTCCAGAGTGCTGCCTATATATGGTGCATGTAAGTGTCACACCTCACGCCTGAGTGTAACACGCCGCGTACTAGGCTCACTCAATACACAAGGTTCGAAAAATTATCAAAGCAATTCTGAATCACAAATATCATAAATATTAAAATACTCCAATTAATATAAAAATCCTCCAATAATAAAAATTTAAGCATCTACAATGTCATCAAACTTCCTCTTAGCAGAAACAAAATAACACTAAACATCGAATAAATTACTGTCATTAGCTCGAAGACCAACTAACTATTGCTCACATAAAATTTGTCTTATTGATGACTAAGCACCCTGTTATCCTATCCCGAACTAACGATACCTGCAAAACAAATAATATAAGTGGGGTGAGCAAGCCACTGTGCTCAGTAAGCAATTCCATGCCTTTCTCACCAGTATGGAACAGTTACATAAATATATACACACACACACACACAGAGTACATGCATTCATTCTGTCATACACTATCCATAATCACACAAAACAATAATATATAATATATATCAAAATTGTGGCATATCAAACGAAACATAATCTGCATATACATAATCATACATATGTAGGCTCAGATTCATCAATGCAAGAACTAGTGGTACTAGATATCTAGCCTAACTTTTTCCCAGTTAGGAGGTCCAGAAGACTGTACATATGTCCTGACTACTCACCGTCAGGGAAGTATATCGAGAACTAGTTCTCTCTAGTGTACAAAGAATAATCAGAGCCAAATCATAACATGTCATACATTCACACATCACACATACACATGCATATACATATAAATAATCGAAGTGCCACGATATATGAAGGAATTTTCGCACATATTACATGCCATTCTGAGTTTCATATTACGAAAATATTCATGATAGGAATAAATATACATACACAAATATATACATATATAGTTTTTAAAACATGAGAAAGGTTAGGAACCACTTACCTCATAATCCAAATCCAATGTCACTAACTCATAATTTTGAACCCATGAATAGTAACCACCTAAATACAATCAAAAGAGAATAAAATTCTCACCTTAGTAAATATGTCCATTAAATACTAAAATTATAGGCCTATTGTACGGATAATCCTAAATTCCCAAATTAATCATAGAACTTAATTATTTTTACTAAGCAATATAATAAAACTAAAACTTAATCCATTCTCCTTAATATCTAATAATCCATTGGCTAAATAACTAGTATAATAATTAATTAGTCAACTTGTGATAAAACTATAAATTAGACAATTACTAAAACTAGTACACAGTTTAAAATAAGCTGATACATAATAATTTACAAAGATCTCACTATTACCATTTTGATTGATGACCACAATTCATCTAGCTTTAACCAATAATCCTTAGTTTAATATATGCGAGCAACTAATCTCACTTTTTAGAAGACCACAATTGATAACTATTAATCTGAATTTAATAAATGGCAGTCTCAAACATCAATTCTTAGTACTTTAACAGTTGAATGCCATCAGCCTACGCTCGGGTGAATTGGATGAATATGGTGCCGTGCAAAACGCAAGTCACAGCACCAGATGCCTCTCTTTTTTTTTTTTTTTGTCCCGTGGGCCCCACTGTCCACACAATTCTTTCACCCAATTCCAAAAGCCAGGAAATCGTCTCCATTGAAATACTGGTATCTTTTTCTTGTATATTTTCCTTTTCTTAATCCCAAGAAACAGAACAATGGCCACGGATCATCTTCTTCCAGGTCACTTTTCTCTTTCTTTTGTTTTTGTTTTGTTTTTTTTTAAACTTTATCAATATCACAAAATTATTGAAACTCTAATTTCTACAAATTCATCTATTATAAACTCTATTTATAGGCACAACTAAAACTTACAATCAGGAATTAGACTAACCTTAATCGTAATAGCGATTGTCGGTGTGGCTTTGCAACCCTTGGCTCAGTAAATTCCCTGCTCTTTGTCCTATCTTGCACTTGCCCTAGAAACGTGAATAGACTACCACTTAGGAAAAGAAAGAACGGCTGCTACATTCTAGTTAAAAGAGTAGTTTTATTTATTTAATTGTTTATTTTTATAAAGCTTTTCAAGTTTCTCAAAACTCCACAAAAGCCCTCCTTTTTTCTTCAAATTTGCAATCAAGACCTTAGCATTGATGGCACGGGTATTTCAGCAAGAGAGTGGGGTTACTTAAATTTAATGGAACAACTTGAAATATTCACACACTCTCCAACATCGGGTCATACCATATCAGTTCCTTCAATCTCCAACACGTGTATGTAACTTACACAACAAGCTCTATTCACCATACAATTATAAACAAGAAAGGACCACCAACTAATCAATAAAAAGAATATCATCCTTTCCTATTTCTTCTAGTATTCATGGGGAAAAACACAAATACAAAATTGGGGAACTAAGAGCAACTCATTTAATGGCCAAAGGTTATGAGAAACTTGAAAAGAATGGCAACAAAGAAAACTAAAGCAGCAAAACTCATTCAGAGGGATCGAAATCACCGTATTGTTATTCAACTTGATTCCTCTACCAAAGGGAACTTGAATTCGCAGACGAAGCTTAATTCCTCCATATTCATCACCATTCTATTTGACCAATTCATTGACTCATAGTTCCATGCCCAAAACATTTAAAATTGAATCACATCCAGAAAGGGGGAAGCGTTGAATTCTTTTTCTGCATTTACTAAATACCTACTGCCACTAAATTGCTACATATACACAAGTACGTATGCTGAAACTAAGAATTAACTACACACAGTACTATATATCTTCCTAAATTATGATATTAGTATCGAACAAAAATAACATCTAATACCAAACCTGAGTATTTTTAAATATAGCTCTACTGCACTAGTGCTGTTTGCTCTCCTACTAATGCTACTAATATTAAATAGTCTACTACTGGAAATAGTATTATCATCTCAAGCTAATAGTCTATTACCTCCATGAACTTCCATTTTAATTGGTTAAGTGTTTAGTTAGCAACTCATAACTTCCTAAAAGAATGGAAAGATGTTAGTAATATGCCCAAAAAGAAAAAAGAATGACAGTCACATAGCTGCTTACCATGGCAATGTGAAGTTAGAAGCATTGCCTCTCGCAGATAAGAAGTCCATGAACATTTTACGCATTTCTTCATGCATTTGTTGCTGCATTTGGACTTTTGCAGCTTCCAGCTTCTCTTCATGAGTTTGGACTAATGATTCTATTGTTGAGCAAGCAAATTGCAGCTTTGATTCAGCCCTTTTAAGTGGGTAGCAAAGCTCAACTTTGCTGTCCAAGCACACTTCCGCTTGACAAGATTCAGGTGCCTCCACTCCGTACCCCATACCTATTACATAACCTGGTCGTTTGGCTAGCATTTCACTCATAATTTCATCTTCCAAATTCTCTTTAATTACATCTTCCATTGGCTGTTGTGATTGATCTAAGCGTTCCTTCATTTTGCACTATCGTAATTATAAAAAAAAAAAAAAACCATAAATAATGGCAAATGTAAGACTGAAATGTAAGTCTAGACTATAAAATTATGGGACCAAAAGAGATTGCTTGAAAATTGGATTTCACCATCAGTTACAAGGCTCATGAGGGCATGCTACATTCTTTTATGTGGCTAAATTACAAGTTTCAATTTGAGTGGGTATGAAAATCAAAGTAATTAAGTGCCTAATGCAATAATATTATAAAATAGCAAATAACTTAGTACTAGTAAATCAATATAAAATTGTAGTAATGATACTCCACCAAATAAAATAGAAAGACGAACGAAATTATACTATATTTCAAGACATGAAATGCAAATACTTGTAAAAATAGCAAAATGTGAAACCATAAAAGAGTTAAATATTAAACTATAAAGCCATATAAATGTTCAATGCTACAAAATCAGCCTGTGGTTGAAACATTAAAACCAACCAAGTCATGGCCATAGACAATTTCAAGATGCTAGAAAATTGATTATCAATAGGTACCTTGAATACACAAACTTCTCGAAGCGAATCAAAAGTTTCAAATGAAATAAAGAAAGGCACAAATCTTATTGACACAAACTATGAGATAAAAAAAGGGCCAAAATGAAATTAGTCTCTATATGATCACAATACATCAATAAACCAAGGCATAAATCCTTTGTCATGCCTAGAAAAATTAGAGAAAAGAACAAAAAAAAAGAATTAGAGAAAATCTAGTTTGAAAATTTGATCAGTCGTATATAAGCATATTAAAGGAATAAACTCAAAAAAAGTAACAAACATGAGTAAAATATAAGGATTTTTTCTGGGGGAATAATGACATTCATTTCTACTAAACCAGGTGAATAAAGACAGATTAAAAGTGAGCTTAGTCATTGTTTACAAGTTAGTACAAGTATAATTCCAAGGAATGGAATTCCCACAAGCACATACACAAGAACTACAACAAAGATGATGCCAATTGAAGCGCCGCAGTAGTTCCAAAATATGTAGACAATATGAACAAAGATGGATCAAAGAAAATCATTCCAGCAAGAAGAACACCTCTTTTAGGGTCAATAACTGAGCACCAATACCTAAAACAGCACAAAATAATGGCACATATTGAGGAGATCTGAAGATATCATTGTAAATATAGTTCCAACAAACCTACTTGTCTTCGTCTTCATTTTCTACTGAATGTTTGGGATTGTTCAAGCGGGCCAACTTAATTGACAAAAAGGGGCACCTCGTCTCCTACACTGTAGAATTGATCACTTGAGGAAGCTGTAGAAGATGGTAGAAAATGGAAAATTAATAAAGCATATACTACAAAAGAGCAACCACAAATATAGAAGCGTAATCATATTAATAAGTTGTCATTAAATGCAATCAAACCTCAAAAATTTTCTAAAGATCATTAAAGTTATTAACTTTGGCATCATAGGAAAGTAAGATCAATTGAATCATTTTTATTTGAGATTTTATAGCTACTAGCAATAATAGGTTTGATTCCTCTTATAGCATGTCGTTCACACTAAATTCTCTCAAAGACATGCCTAAAATGAGGTTGAAACTTGGAAGTACATTCATTTTTCTTTCTTATATAGAAAAAGACTCTATCCTACCTGGTACCCTAAACACCATTTTGACAAACAAATGTAATGAAAAATTAAAATAAATAGATTTTCCAACTTAACCATTTTAGTGGCCACAACTTGTTGTCAAAACAAAATATACTAACTTAGTTCTCTTGCTTAAAGTGGCCGTTAAGTGTATTAACTCAAAGACAGAAATAACAAACAACTAAAAAAAAAACTTGAACTAACAAAGTTAGCACCAATCACAATCTCAATCTTAAAAATCTCCATCACTACCCAAATTGCAGCCTCCAAACAACCTACAGGAACAACCCATAAGCAGCCCTAAATTCCACCATGTAGTCCTTTAAATCTCCACCCATCAATCATGAAAACAGCTACAATTGCAGCCCCCAAAACCAAAAAATCGTAGCTCATCAAAACTGCCTATAAACCATCACCCACAAGCCCCTCAACATCCACCAAAATCGCAGCCAAACGGCAACCAAAAGCCACCAAAATAGCAGTCATAAGCAGCCCCAAAAACCACCTAGAACAAGCCCTAAAACAGCCACCCATCAACCACGTTAATAGTCCTTAAATCCCCAAATGAAACCACCACCAAAGCAGCCTAAAACAGCCTCCCAAGCAGTCATCAAAACACCCAAAGCCAAATCACAACAAAATAGTCTCTAAAATCGTCCCAAGGATCACATAAAACAAGCCAAACCCCCTAATTTTTCATTCTCCTTATTTTACATTCTCCAACAAGCCAAAGCCCCTGATATATAAGCATAATCTATAAACCGTACTAAGTCAAGAATCAGGAAAAAAAAAACTAATGAAAGATGTGAAGCAAATTTGTGAACTTTTTAGCATTTGGAAAAAGGGAAGCAAGATAAATATTTACCTTAACAGCTAAACTCAAGAATGGCAGCCAGTAGAATGAAGTGCTTTCGTTAAAAACTGCAACCCTTCGTCAATTGCAAGCTAATTCTACTGACCTGAAAGTTTTAGTTGAGCAAGCTGTCACCTTTTTCTTTGCGCTTGTTGGCTAGTTTTCAATCAGTGGAATCAATTTTGTAAGTGAGTACGAAATCGCTTGAATGGGTTGAGATTAGGGAAATACATGGCTGTGGAGGGAAGTAGGTTGAGGGAGAGCAAGAGAGGGGTAAGAACTAAGAACCGGGTTGTATCTGTCTTGCCTTTTGATCAACTTTTGCCTTCATAATTTTTCCAAAGTGAAGTCATTTAGATGCCCCAATTTTTTTCCAGCTTTTGCCGACAAATATTTTGTCAAGAAAAGGTAGAAATTTTTGGTGGCCAAGTTTAGGCGAGTATTCTCAATCTAAAAAATTTTTCCCACCAAATTTGAAATATGCAAAAAATTTTGGCAGCTTAATTGCTTTTTTTTTTTTTTTTTGACAAAAGTTTTGTAACAATTGTTGCACAATTAACACAAAAATTATGAAGAAAAATAACAACGCTAGAATTTACATGGTTTGCCCAATTTAGCCTATGTCAGTCGAAATTGCTTTTTAGTGTACATCGTAAAATCCTATATATATCGACCCTCACCCTTCACTTCCACCATAGACCTCAATTTTTTTCTACTTTTTTTGGGCCAAAAAATTTCATATTGGATCGAGTCATAAAAAATCAGGTTGCACTACAAAATTCAAGGTATTCAACAAAAATAATTCAATAAAACTATGTTTTAGTGACAACAATTTTGTTGACTAAATTCACTATTTTGTCACAATAAGTTTCCTGCATGTAAATGGAAATGGCAAGAGTAAAAGAAATGGTTTCTCAAGACAAAAGTGGCTTTTTTAAGTCAAAAATGACTTTTAATTAACAAAGTTTAATTCATTAGGAAAAATCAATTTTTTCCTAACAAATTTGTTTTTCATCATCTAAATTTCGTCACCAAAAATCATATTTTTTGGAGTGATGATAAAACTTTCTGAACCCTTTAACCATGTTCTAGTGGGAAGATTTCTATTCAACAAACCTTCTATGGAGATTATTTGCAAGTTTTTCGTCACCTTATGTTTGAAAGGAAATTGCCCGTTGGTTTTTTTTACTCTACCCATATATATTATTATTTGGCCTACTCTGGAGGAAGACTACACAAGACTCTTTACTCGCAAAACCTGATATATTCAAAATGCAGCAATGTTGATCTCCAAATGGACATTGACTTTCAAAGCCATCAAGAGGTGTCGATCGCCCCAATTTGGGTTTCATTTCCAATATTGGCACAGCTATTCTTTAACAAGTTATATTTGAACAAGTTGGCATCTTTTTTGGGAAAGTTGTTACGTGTAGATGCTGCTACGCTTGATCTTCAAAGGCCGTTAGCTGATAAGTAATAAATTTATCAATATTATTAAATATATTATTATATATTTTAGATATTATTTTAGTATAATCATAGTAATTGTGGTTGTAGCGGAATTATTCTAACATTTTATGGAATTAGGATTTTCTCCCGGAATTAGGGTTTTTGAAGTAGAATTGTTATTTTGAGCAACTTATGCACAATTTTGGTATAATATTGTAGGTTCATCATACTTAACTCATTTTGGATTAAGTGGAGTCAAGTAAAATCAATTTCAAAGGGTGATTCAAAGAGACTAAGCTTGGATGAACAATTTGGAGAGAAATTGGAAAGATAACTGTGTAGAAATATCGGGAGGCCTAAAATATGTGAAAATGCATGGATAAAGTCTGCACACATGGATTATAGATAAGCAGAATCAAAAAATCAAGTGGGGACCACAAAGGTGTGATTTACGGGTTGCCACTCGTGGATCGACGTTGGCAACAACTTCTAGGGCTTGTAACTTGCATTTTTCCCCAGCTATTTTTGCAAAACATTTTCATATGGAGATAGGGTTTTGCTAGTTGAAGATTTTATTGGAAACATAAATGAAGACTTTTGTTGCAAATTTGGAATCTTTATGCAAATCTTCATTATTTCAATGCATTAAATGTAATTGCAAGTTAGAAAATGACTGAAAGAATATTTGTCTATAAATAAAGTCATTTGTAATATTAATAAGAGAAAGTAGTTGTTAGCCTTAGTTTTATACTTAGTTTGGTAGAGAATTATTAGAATTCTCTTCATCCTTCATTAGAATAGCAAGGAGCATTGTAAGAGAGTTTTGTAAGTTTAACTTTTGAAGATGAATAAGAGGAGAAGTTTGCTACAACTTAGGTTGAGTAATTCTTAACTCTTTGTTTTCTACTTTCTTTGTTGATATGAATTCTTGCTTTGATATTAAACTTTTAGTTGTTTCATTAGTCATGATTCATTAAAGGCTTCATCTAGAATATAGATGAAGCTATTGTATCCAAAAGCATGACTTAAATTCCCAAAACTTGCTAAGCTTGCATTTGTTGGTTTACTTGTTCAAGAGTTAACACTTGTTTTGGCTTGGCCAACTTAAAAAAATTATTTAGTTGCTACTTGACATTGAGAAATGCATGTAATAATGGAAAATAAACAAGTACTGCTTAAGTGAATCATACAAGAATAATGGTTACTTAAGTGAATTAATACAATTCATGTTTTTATAAGGTTTCATCATGAGAATAGTTGAAATCTTGCCATTTCATAGAGAGATATTATTATGACACTTAAAGAATTGGATTCTAAACAAAGTAAGTTAACACTTAGCAAGTCATTCATGCATGATTCATTAGTAGATTCTATGTTTTAGGATTCTTTGCTTGGATTCTACAAACGTTCTCAATTATTTACCTATTCTATTGAAAAGACCCCATATCAACCCTTGTTTTGATTGTGTTTAGATAATAAAAGCTACTGAAAAAGCTTTAGTAGTTGCATATATTTGATTCCTCATGGGAATTGGATACTTAATACTCCAAATACTATAACCGACCCGTGCACTTGCGAAATAAGTTGGGAGATTAGGCTTTTATTACTTGATTTGTGTGTATTTATGCATATTTTCTATACCTAATCTACACCATGTCATTAGTAGAAATGGATGTATCAAATGAGCCTAAGAAGAATCTGGATTGGTGATGATTAGAAAAGGTTTCAAAAAGAATCCGTCTCTTTGACCCTTGAATAATAATAAATCAGCTACTACTAGAGAGTAGGTGTAATGCCAAGGACCTTTAGGGGGCATTAATGTAATTTGGCATGATTGCGTGAAAACGTAAATTGAAAACTCAAGAGGGACTTGAGAGCAATTCTGGCAAATTGGCTTTACCCAAAAGACCTAGGGCAATTTGTCTTCCTCATTCTTCTCTTCTTCATTTCTTCTACTAGGTCTCTCTATATCTCTATATCTCTCCCTAAAATCTCTCTATTCTTGCTTGAAGAAGGTAGTAAAGACTTGAATTTTCAAGGGCAAACAAGAAGAGGAGACTTTGGTCCTTCTACCCAAGGTAAATTCCCAAAAACCTTACGTCACATTTCATAGGTTTTGGTTGTAGTAGGATTAGTAAGGTAGTGGTTGATTTTGAAAGTTTTACGGTCCATATGCTTATTAATATGTGTTTATGTTGGTGTGGGTGAATGTGTGTGAGTTGATGTTGATTTATGAGGAATGGGATGAAGAAATTTGAGGGATTATGTGATTTGTTACTTGTGTTATGGTAAATGAGTGTTTTGAGCCTTATATACGTTGTTATTGATCTATTTGGCTATTTTGGGTATGGGATTGGCGTTTGAATTGAAAGGATTTGAAGTTGGGTGAATTAAGGTGAGAATTGCAGGGGATTTCGCAGTGAGCCGCGAGCCCGTAAGGTTAACCCGCGGCCGCGGCTGGGTCTCTGGAGGGAGCCGCGGTACCAGCCGCGTCACGCTAGTTTCGTCCATCTTGCTCCACTTAGCGTTTTAGTCTAGATTTAAGCTTTGATTATGATTATTTGATAGAACTAGTGTTTTAATTGAATGTTTGATTGTGTGTATTAGGCGAAGAACACGATCAACCTTCACGGGGTTATTGAGTTCGCTCGAACTGAGGTAAGTGGGACTTGTATTCCTTAGATTTTTGAAAAATGATATTATCAAAGTACGATTGTTTGAAATTATATTTGCTATAGTAAATGGCTTGATGGTGTTTATGTTCTCATTTTTGCTATGATTTGATAGTATAAGATATAAATGAATTATTTGAACAATAAAGTGAATATATGCATGATGTTATATGTTTGGACCGAGCTGACCGGGTGTTAGTCAGAAGGACCAAACTGGTTGGGTAAAAGTCAGTATGACCGAGTTGACTAGGTTAAAGTCAGTCTGATCGAACTGACCAGGTGAAAGTCAGTATAACTGGGGAACAGGGTTACAGTGAATGACTGGATATCCAAAGTTTTGTTTGAATGCAATGATACTTTGCACGAATGCATTAATGATTTGTTTGAGTGCATTGTTTGGTTTCGATGCTCAAATGTGATTTGCAATTGAATGTGAATTTGTCCAGTCTATATCGTATTTATGTGAGTTATCAACTGTGTTTTTGAATATATATATATATATGTATACAGCACTCTCGAGCCACAAGATAGTACTTTTGCCACTTACTGAGTGATTTTGTCACTCACCCCTTTCATTTTGTTATGCAGTGGCAGGTGATTGATAGACAAGGGATGTACTAGCATTTGGGAATACCAAACGTGATTAGATAATAGTATACTAGTGAGGTTTTGTAGGTATGTAATTTATGTTATTTAGACCATGTTTTGTACTATGTTGAGTTAGGTTAAGACTCTAGTGGTTGTGATAAGCATCTAGAATTGTGTATCCGAAGCATTAAATGCTATGGTGGTCGATGACAATGTATTTGTATCTAATGCTATTATTCAATTTGGGACATTGTTAATGACTTTGTATGTGTAATATTTGGGATATTATGTTAGATGCTTTGACTTTTTGAGCCTTGTGACTCAGTTTAACCTGGTCACGGCGGTGTTATGTCCCGAACACGGGGCGTGACATCTATTGGTATCAAAGCTTAGGTTACGATGACTGGACCTTGGGTTTGTAATTGTGTATTGTTCAAAGCTTAAGAAATGATCATTAGAACTTAAGTTTTCTCTCTCCTACGTTTATGAGTCTAAGATATGATCACCAAGTATTAAGGTTTTGTTAGCCAAAGCTTTAATTTGCAATGGTTAGTGTTTTAAGGTGCGACTCTAGAATTAAGTTTGTGATTCTCTAGTTTGAAGTTATGACTATCTATGATAAGAGTTTAGGCGGTGATTATGAGATATTAAGTTATGATTACTAAAGTATAGGCCATGATCCCGAGAGTTTTAAGTGATACTCATCTTAGCTAAGTTATGATCTTTAGATAATGAGTTTATGATCATATAAGTATAAAGGCTTAAGTTTGAACTTTCTTAGAGTTTAAGTTTTGGATTTCATCGAATCTTAAGTGTGAATCTTATGAAATCTATGAATTGATATTAGAATCTTAGTGAAAATTTCAGAGCTAAGTTTGAACCTTATTGGAATCTAGTTTTAAGGTTTATTAATGTCTAAGTTTAAATCTTCATATGACCTAAGTTTGAATTTTAATAGAACCTAAGTTGAATTTTATTAAAGCTTTGTGATAGTTGTTATGATTACATAGTTGTTGCTAGTGATAGTTGCTATTTGGGATCTTTGATAGATTGCTATTAGAAGGTATAGTTCTAATGTCACTTGTATCGCAAAATGCCGCCAAGACGTGGACCAAGAATGAAAGCTTTTGAGGATACGAACGGTAAGAGTGGGAGATACCGATGTACCTATGGAAGACATAGGCCTAAACAGGGAAGAAGACATGACGAAGAGATGAACGTGCCACTTGAGAGTTTCATGGCCGATGCTCGACGAACCGCTTGTAGACCTAGAGAAGAGAGAACTTCCCAAGTGACTCTCCTTGTTCGACCAGAGAACGTGACCCCTATCGCTCCTCAATTGGACCCGACTACTCTTGCCATTGCTTATCAAGTCATGCAAGGATGGCAACACCACCAACAATAGCACGAGGAAAATCGAAAAGGAACATGAAGAAGATAAAAGTAGCATCCGATATCACTTCAAAGAGTTTAGCAAGGTTAACGTCCCTACTTTTGATGGGAGTTCAAATCCAGATAAAGCAGAAAGGTGGTTGGCACAAGTAGAGAAGAAATTTCATACAATGCAAGTACCGATAACATACGACCTCAAGTAGTGACTTCTTTCTTAGTAGGCGAGGCCGAAAAATGGTGGAACGGTGTGGCACTAAATTTGGCCTTCTCGAGGCTACATCTTGACTATGGAGTGATTTCAAGAAGATCTTTCTTCAACACTACTTTTCCCTGGCTAATTCCGTATCCAAAAGATTCAATGATTCAACCAACTCAAGCAAGGCTCTATGACAGTTGGGGAATACTATAGCGCTTTTCTTTCGTTAGGTCAGTTTTGTTCCCTCTACTATGGTGGATGAGACAATGAAGATGGTAGCTTTTAAAGGCGATTTGAATGGTCGTATTCAATCCAAAATCTCGAGCAACTTCTACGTATCATGTGATCAAATGTACGAAGCGAGTTTGGATGCAGAGCAGGACGTAAGAAGGAGTGACACGGAGACAAGAACAACTAGAGAGTGAGCCATTCACTGGCCAAGACCAATCTTCACGTGATTTGGAATCTTCGAATCGGTGAGATCACCCCAATCGGGTTCAACTTGTAGACATTGTAAGAAGTTTCCACAAGGGCGAATGCAAGTTTAAGGCACGTGTTTGTTTTGGATGTGGTCAAGTAGGATACAAAGTGAGCCATTGTCCGAATGTTAGACCAGATACAGGTACGTAAGTTTCGAGGCCGAAACTTTTTATAAGAGGGGAAGAATGTAATACCAAGGACCTTCAGGGGGCATTAGTGTAATTTGGCATGATTGGGTGAAAATGTAAATTAAAAACTCTAAACAGACTTGAGAGCAATTCTGGCAAATTGGCTTTACCCAAAAGACCTAGGGCAATTTGTCTTCCTCATTCTTCTCTTCTTCATTTCCTTTACTAGGTCTCTCTATATCTCTATATCTCTCCATAAAATCTCTCTATTCTTGTTTGAAGAAGGTAGTAAAGACTTGAATTTTCAAGGACAAACAAGAAGAGGAGACTTTGGTCCTTCTACCTAAGGTAAATTCCCAAAAACCTTACTTCACAATTCATGGGTTTTGGTTGTAGTAGGATTAGTAAGGTAGTGGTTGATTTTGGAAGGTTTATGGTCCATATGCTTATTAAATATGTGTTTATGTTGGTGTGGGTGAATGTGTGTGAGTTGATATTGATTTATGAGGAATGGGGGTGAAGAAATTTGAGGGATTATGTGATTTGCAACTTGTTTTATGGTAAATGAGTGTTTTGAGCCTTATATGAGTTGTTATTGATCTATTTGGCCATTTTGGGTATGGGATGGGCATTTGAATTGAAAGGATTTGAAGTTGGGTGAATTAAGGTGAGAATTGCAGGGGATTTCGCAGTGAGCCGCGAGCCCGCAGGGCTCAGCCAGTTTCGTCAGTCTTGCTCCGTTTAGTGTTTTGGTCTAGATTTAAGCTTTGATTATGATTATTTGATGGAATTAGTGTTTAATTGAATGTTTGATTGTGTGTATTAGGCGAAGAACGCGATCAACCTTCGCGGGGTTATTGAGTTCACTTGAACCGAGGTAAGTGAAACTAGTATCCCTTGGATTTTTGGAAAATGATATTGTCAAAGTACGATTGTTTTGAAATTATATTTGCTATAGTAAATGGCTTGATGGTGTTATGTTCTTATTTTTGCTATGATTTGATAGTATAAGCTATAAATGAATTATTTGAACAATAAAGTGAATATATGCATGATGTTATGTGTTTGGGCCGAGCTGACCGGGTGATAGTCAGTAGGACCCAACTGGCCGGTGTGAAAGTCAGTATAACCGAGCTGACCGGGTTAAAGTCAGTTTAACTGAACTGATCGGGTGAAAGTCAGTATGACTGGGCAACCGGGTTACAGTAAATGACTAGATATCCAGACCTTTGTTTGAATGCAATGATACTTTGCATGAATGCATTAATGCTTTGTTTGAGTGCATTGTTTGGTTTCGATGCTCAAATGTGATTTGCAATTGAATGTGATTTTGTCCAGTCTACATGGTATTTATGTGAGCTATCAACTGCGTGTTTTGAATATATATATATATATATATATATATATATATATATACACAGCACTCTCAAGTCACAAGTAATACTTTTGCCACTTATTGAGTGATTTTGTCACTCACCCCTTTCATTTTGTTATGCAATGGTAGGTGATTGATAGACAATGGATGTACTAGCATTTGGGAATACCAAAGGTGATTAGATAATAGTATACTAGTGAGGTATTGTAGTTATGCAATTTATGTTATTTAGACCATGTTTTGTACTATGTTGAGTTAGGTTAAGACTCTAGTGATTGTGATAGGCATCTAGAATTGTGTATCTGAAGCATTAAATGCTATGGTAGTCGATGACAATGCATTTGTATCTAATATTATTATCCAATTTGGATATTGTTAATGACTTTTTATGTGTAATATTTGGGATATTATGTTAGATGCTTTGACTTTTTGAGTCTTGTGACTCAACTTAGCTTGGTCATGGCAGTGTTATGTCCCGGGCACGGAGCGTGACAGTAGGAGAGGAAAGCTATGTATGTTTTGAAATCGTAAAACCGAACTCTCAATGGAAACAAAGACTATGATAAGAGCACTGCATTGGGTGAGACGTCTGGTGCTTAGAGGGATAATGTAATTGGGCAATGTGATCAGTTGCTAGTGGAGAAGTTGCTGGAATTGAATGTGGAAGTTGGTACAGTAACAGTCGTTGACAAGGAAAAACTGTGTGCTCAGGTGCTGGTCTGTAATGGAGGCCCTCAACTGTAGCATCATGGTACTGTCTCTCGTTCGAAATCTGTTAAGGTGATGCATACCAAGAATTTGTTTCAGTTATTACAATCTGAAGTGGAGGTTAAGGACAATGAAGGGGATAATATGTTGGTGATGAATGCCATTACATCTGCTGTGTTATCAACCAAACAGAAACTCTCTAAATTTGATGTGGGTAGTCCTTCAGCTGAAAATGTTCAATTGCTCAATGTTGAGTCTGTACAGGAGCTGGGAAATAATGTTGATATGACTATGTGTAATGGCAACACGAGGGATGCAACAAATGTAAGTGTGGATAAAAAGGTACCAGAACTTGAAATTTGTTTAAACAGCATGATTGAGAAGGAAAATCCAATTTGGTAAGCTGCTTTATTGCTCGGAAGTGGAGGAACACGTCAAGAACAACTATCTTTTAAAACAAGAGGGATCAAAGATGTTCAAGATATTTTAGCCCATTCGCTTGAGATTGCAAACAGAATGGTGCTAAAGAATTCCTTTGAAAATCTTCAAATGGCATTAGAGCGAGAGGAAGGTGAGATTGGGGAGTTGGATAGGAGTGCCTCTACCCCTATGTCATCTCCTAGAAGCATAAATTTGGAGACAAGATAGCTAGAAGGATGTCTACCCGTGGACCTGTAGATATAGTATCGTCAATCCATGAAGTCAAACAATTCCAACGTTTCTTGCCTCAAGATTCGCTGCTGCAAATATAAGCATAGTGAAGCCAAACATTTTAGCTTTGATTGCAAATATAAGGCATCATTTTTTTTTTTACAACACCACACTAGTCTTGAATTTACTTAGATATTTTTACTACATATATTGAATCACTTGGTATGTAGTTAGATGATCTACAAGTGGTGTTCATTGAGGATCAAGAAGCCAGTTAGGGCTCAGTCGACGAGCCTGAAGCTTTCAACCTCTTAGCAAAGCAAGTGACTAAGTCCTCCCAACTAGAAAAATCTTGTGATAGTGGTAATAAAGCAATGAATGAAGAAATTCAAATTTTAGATTGTATTTCTCATGAAGAAAAGTTGAATACCCAACTAGTTGATAAGAGAATAAAACTCAAGGTATTTGACCCACCTACATGACCTAGGCAACCATAGGCTTCTAAATTTTGTCCTGAAATTCTAATCTTAAACTGTCGTCAAAGTTATATTAAAATGCTTTGGAACAATTTTAAATGACAGATATCAGGCAGATAACTAGAGCGCATACCTTCCCTTTAGGCCAAAGCCAATAGCATTATGACAGAAATGGATAGTAGCAATGTTATAAATCTTTTACTTTACTAGGATCTCTTGAAAACCTTTTTTGCAAATGTTGCGCAATATGGTTCCACCAAGTTTATGCTTTCATAGAAAATTCCTACTAAATCAAATGACAAGTCACTTGCTGCTACTACATGATGCCTTAATATTGTTCAAGTCGTAGCAAAGTAGCAAGCTAAAAAAGTCTTGTCTCATATGAACAAACTTGCATACATTGACCGTGAAGAAAGAGAATTAAGGACACGACTTGAACTCTTCAATACTTACTAGAAAGAAACCTTTTCACTAGTTAAGAAAGATGAGAAGAAGCTTTCTGAAATACAATACAACATAGAGAATTTGAAAGTAGAAGTCACCAAAATTGAGAGTTCAACCCCTTTACTTGCTAAAGAAGACAAAACTCTAGAAAAGATGAAGGAACTACTAGAGGCAAACCGCAAAGAGTTAATAGAGTCTAAATTCTAGATTTTGTAGCACTTCTTTTTTTCTTGCATTCCTTTGTTGAGTAGACTTTTGCATTCAATTTACTTATTTTAGTATAGATTAGTATCAAACATGTAACTTAAGGCAAAGTATTTTACTATATTAATAAAGTTCTCAATTAACATATTTGTGCTTTCCCCTCTTTTTATGTTTTATTTCACTTATTTGCCTTAATAGCTCAAATTTTAAACTATTAAATGCAAGAATTAAAACAAACAACTAAAGTTTATCTAACATAAAAACACTTGAAACACATCATTCAAATATTATGAACAAAATACATTTCATTTATGTATTTTTTTTTTGTTAGAATAAAATTTCAGTCTTCGAGAGGAACACGCGATGTGTTAGGGAAGGTGTAACTAAACTTAGAAGTTGCCCCTTAAACTGTCTGCATATCCCAAAAAGTAATCAAGCCACACGTAGTTCCTTGCCATTCACAGTTTAAGCTCATGCCAGTCAGGAGTATCTATTTGTTTACTACCTTAGACTTGGTAGAGTGTTTTAGCAGTTTAACCACATACTACACTATTAGTGGTTGCTATCCATAGATTTACCTTATGCGAGCTGGAAGCAATATGCAGTTTTGGCTCGTGCACCAAGGAGTACTATGCTTTTCAATGACAAGTACTGCTCCAAAAATTTTCCGTTTACTGGGTCAACTTTTACACCATACCAACTTGTAGGAACCATTTGTGTAGATTCACAATTAACATACGATCCATCCCATTTTGGTACAAGCTTATCTTTGGTACAAGGTGTCATGACTATATTGGTTTTCGAATGCCAAGAACCATGTAGGAACGATGATGGACCCTTTTACTAAAGCCCCTAGAAAGCCAGGCTTGACAACATTCAAGACTTTGGTGTACCTCTAACCTTATTAGATGATTAATAAGTACCATATTTTATGACACCCAACTACCAATAGGTTAGCTTCAAATATTTAAAGCGATAACTTCTTACTTGGTATCTACCCAAGTGCTCTAACTTTTAAAAATGGAAATTAGGCTCCTAAAATTTGACTTTTCAAGATTATCGACAAGAATTAATCATCAATTGATCAACAAAGCCTTAAGTTAAACCATACGGACAAAATTAAAATTTGAATTATGTGGTTCAATACATATGCTTATGTGTTGCTAAACTTTTGCAATTATATTTCAAAGCTTTACCCTAGAAATTTGGTTATAGATTTTGTTGTGCAATGATTTTAGTAAATGTATTTTCATTCAAAGATAGAATTGATTCTTTCGAATTATATTTGTTGAGATATGCCCATTTTTTTACAAAGATGTCAAAGTTCTTTTAGATTGCAGCTTTTGCATTAATTTGGGTCTTTGGTAGTTAATTTTAGATAATTTTTTGACAATTTTTCAGTTATTCTATAATTAGTCATGCATATTTCTTATTTGTATTTAGCTGATTTCAATTTTGTAGACATCAGATTGATGACTAGTTATCTAAATGGAATATTTGCTTAAGTTATCATCTACAAGCTAGGTATTAAATCCATAGGGTTGGAATCTTATGTGAACTGAACAAAATATATTTTTTTCATGGAATTTAATGTGACCTGAACATAACATATTTATACATTTTAGTCTAATTTGTCTTTTACTTGGTCTCTTTGAGACTTCCTAAATTTTGATAACCATATTTGTTGTTAACCTGCTAGTTAGTATCTGATTAGTGCTAGATTTGATAATTTTGAACCATAAATGAATCTCGCCTCACCTAAATGACAATTTTTATTTTAATGCCTTTGAAATGAGGTTTGTATTTGAAAAGGTTGATGACTTAATGTACCAAATTATGTGGCTTTTCACATGTTGAAAATCAAGTCTACTAATCTAAAATTTCTATAATTATGAGAGAATTGTATCTTCCTTGATAGTGTGTCATTTAGTTCAATTCTTTTTTTTTTGGAAAATGCATGCTTGGTATATACTTGGTTAATTTGCACTATCTAAAGTGGATTATTTATGAGATGAATTGATTATCTAAGTGCTATAACTATTCACTTTAAATGGAGTCAAATTATATACTTTGTAGTAAGGATATCTTTTGAAATTTGTAATATATTAAATATTGTTTATGCTCATTGCTACATCACTTATGCTTTGCTTGTACAAGGTAGCTCTGTTTCCTAAAAGTTCGAAGGAGGTGGAAATTTCCATATTAAGATTTATGTACTAATATGGGACTAGAATGATGTGAACTCCACAAATAATCATGGAACTATTTTGCATATGTTTGATCATAAGTATAAACTTTATCAACACACATCTAACATTTTACTTTCTTCTGTAGGTTGTTATATCTCCTGACTTTGCACAGGCATCAAATTGGACTTTTTGTTATGCTGTTATTTCGTGCCATCTTAACTAATTTCAATCACATTTGTACAAGTATGCATATTGGCTTCTTTTAAAATTTTTTTTTCTTAACATCTACCTGGTAGGTTCATGTTATTTTCATAATATCTTTGTAAATGGTTTCATTCTCATTTATCAAGACCTGCATGCAAGTAGTATTAGTTACTTTATGTTTACCTTTACTTTATTATCTAACCTGACAAAGTGAATGCAAACTCAATGGAAATACGAATTAACTAAAACTAATTATTTAACTAAATCACAATCTAGAATTTAGCAGAGAGAATGGATAAAAGTATAGGTGAATTTAGATGAAAAATTCCCCTAAACTAATATGCCATGACTCTGCCTTGATTAACGACCAACCCAATTGCTTAGACCTTAAAATTCCTTAATCGGGTTTAATTTTTCTCAAGTATTAACCCTATTCCCTTGGTTGTTTAATTAGAATAGAGTCTCAATTAAAACCCCAGAGTGACGCATTAAAGTTCTATGGATTCTATGATTTTGGTTAAGTTTGAATCTAATCGAGTGACTCATGTAATTCTATTTCTAACAACCCATACAAGCCCCAATACTCATGAGGTAATCTAATTATAAAAGTGATTTCTCAATCTATTTAAATGAAATTAGTAATGGGATCAAAAGACTCTAGCAATTTGCAATTTAACAACAATAAAACTCATGAATAAATCTAAGAACAAAGTTGGAATTTTTGTTAATCAAAGAATAAAGTCATAAACAGAAGAATCTAGGTTCATCCCGTCTAAATTATAAACAACTCAATTCATAATTACAAGAATACAATTAACAAAAGAAAAGAAAGAAAGAGAAATCTCATTCTCATGCAACTCTCTTGAATCCTCTCTTGCATCTTGATAAAATCTTCTTGCTTCGGACTATTGAAGCCCTTTAGTTGTCTCTCTTCTCTAACTTTCTTCTCTCTACATCCCTCTAGATGTATGGAGGTGAACTATGTGTAAAATGTATTAAAGATTGTGTTTTCTAGGGTTCTAGTCTTTTGTTATGGTGCATCTCTCCTCTGGAACCCTTAAAAGTCACCCCCTTTTATGTTTCTTCAAATATAGGGTTAAATCCTTCAAATCTCGCTTCAAAAATCTGTCAAATTGCAACTTTCTAGAGCATATCCGTTCACGGTTAACCAGCGCGGATACGAACAGATTCCTCCCTTCATCGCCAGCATTCTATCCCTATTTGCGCCCCTATTTGTTTGTAGATTGGGACATGAATTTGGATAGAAATTTAGCTGAATTAGATTTTCCTTGAAACACAAAATTTGTAGCTCTTTCAGTTAGCTTTTTAGGACCATAAGAATTAAGTCATTTGGAGGTGGGGATGCTGAGATATGGCTGAAATACTGACAAGTGGTCAGAAGAGTATTGCAGCACAAATGTGCTTTAGTAACTTGGATTTTTGGCTATGCAATAACTAGAATTGAACTTTTCTGTCTTCATATCAATTGTATAGAATTCTCTTAGCTTCCAACCGGCTTAAGAATCATCTAAATCCAATATCTCTAGCTCATGTTATCATCAAATCACTGAAATGTGTCAATGCTGCCAACCTATTCCTTTTCACTTCTTCTTCTTTATTTGATTCCTTTACACCACTTTGACAAATTCTTGACTTCAACTCATCACCAACTTCAAACCATCCTTCAAAATATCATCCAAATTAATCCAAATTGGTGATGAACTTTACAAATCCTGTGAAAACACAAGAATAACACAAGTAAATATCACTTACACATTGTTTAGCTATTAAATTCAAAAATAAGAAGAAATAGCAAGTAACTAGAGAGAATCTAATGAAAAACCCTAAGAACTCTAACCTAAATGCTACTAAAAATTACTACACTTTGGCAATTATCAATACTCATTTGCTTTAATCCAATGTTGTCCAAACAATGTAGCCGAGCACCAAGCACTTATACTTGGACTTGAAATGGCTATTGACATGATTCAGGTGTATAGAGATTCAAAATTGGTACCCAACTCATGGGAAACTATGAAGTTAAAAAGCCAAAATTGATCCCTTATTGCTCATAGGATGGCTTGGAGGAATGACCATCAAGCACATGCAAAGAATAGAGAATAAGCAAGCTGACGCGTTGGCCTTGCTCGCTTCAACACTTGCTTTACTGAGTCAGGAGATGTAAGTACCTATGTGTCAAAAGTGGCTGGTTCTACCACTATTTGATGAAGATGAGTATGAAGAAATTGAAATTCATGCTATCTCTGTCCATGAAACTAAAAAAGAAGATTGGAGAAAACTACTAATCGAATATCTCAAAGATGAAAAGCTACTTGATGGCACACGAAGGAGGACAAATATTCGTCATCGTGCACCTCGATTCATCTTTTATAAGGATACATTATATTGATGTTCATTTGATGGCATATTCTTATGCTGCCTAGGAAATGATGAAGCTTTTTAATCCATGGAGGAAGCTCATTTTGGAATTTGTGGTGCTCATCAATTTGGTTCCAAATTGCATTTTTATATTAAAAGGATAGGTTATTATTGGCCTACCATAGTCAAAGATTATATAGAGTATGCCCAAAAATGCCAAGTCATGATAGACCAACGATTCCATAGCCTATATAGATAAACCGAATTTCTAAACAATGCATATCTACGATGTCATGATAAACCAATTCAGGAAAAGATATTATTATAAAATTAATAGAACATTATATCATATTAGTGTTGTAGTTGTACTACATCTAATAATTTTGAATTCCATTGCTTTTGAATTTTGAAACTTAGGGTTTGGGCCACCATCATGGCTGGTGTTCAGCCAGATAGGAGGCCAAACAGCAACTTTGCCGGCGCTGAAGAAATCCTTTGCTGCTGCTCTAGCATCTCCAACAAGTTCTTCATCAACTGATCATGGCAAGTTGGCTTCCTTCCATGGAGAACCTGCACTCTTCCTAACCAGAAAAGAACTACAAGCCTTATCCCAACCTTTCCAAAATGCCCTAGTAGGCCGCTTTGCTCTTGGACGTCCTATCCATGGAGGTAATCAGAAAGTTCATCATCTCGCTTGGCTTGAAGGCTGATTGTCCAGTCGGCCTTTTGGATGCAAAACACATAATAGTCAGGCCACAATCAGAGGAAGATTTTACAAGGTTATGGTGCCGTCAAACGTGGTATGTCAGCAACTTTCCCATGACATTGTCTCGCTGGACCTTTGACTTCAAGCCTGATCGACAATCTCCTCTAGCGCCTGTCTGGATTAATTTTCCAGATCTTCCATTGCCATTCTTCTCCATGCCAATGCTTTCTAAATTGGGTAGACTGATTGGGAGGCCCTTGCAAGTGGATGAATCAACGATCACACTCAAAAGACCATCGGTTGCTCGAGTTTTGATTAGAGATGGATGTATCAAAGGATCCAGTTAAACGAGTTTGGATTGATTTTGAGGAGGGTGGGTTTTGGCAGCCTGTAGAGTATGAACACTTACCCAAATACTGCCTGTTTTGCTCGAGATTGGGCCATGAGGAAGAGGGTTGCCATGTGAAGTTCCCTCATCTTAAACCATTGCTATCAAAAGACCAACAAAGACAGAAGAAGACAGGTGCAGCACAAGGAGGGAAAATGGTGTATGTACCCAAAGACCTGGGTCACAATACAGAAAATCATGCAAAACCAGTGGAGAAAGACGCAAAGAATGTAGATACGAGAGATGATAACAATGTGGTTGAACATGTTAGGGATGGGTCAGTAAATAAGGAGGCTAATTCTAGCAAAGGAACACCGAGTTATGCAAGCCCACATACTGGAAATTCAGTTGAGGCTCCATTGTTGACAGCAGGCAGAACAATTGGAATATCGACAGATATCTTACCACTGGAAAATTCGTTCCAGGTACTTGAAGAGAAGGTGGAGGCCGAAGGGGCAACATTGCAGGTCAATTCGCTACCTGTGTCACCTGCGAAAAACAAAAATGGAACCTTGGGAGAAAATCTGTAAGTGATATTCAGGTAGATGGAGATGTGATGCTCCAGACCTTGAAAGAGTTTCAACACCAGTTGAACCATCGTCTCAAAAACACATGGCAGACTAGGAGATGGGCAGCGAATAATAACCAATGATCTGGAGCAAGTAACTAGAACAACATGCAATTCGGATGGAGAAAATAAAATTACATTATCCACGGCAAACCAGGAGGAGAAGGTAAGTAAGTCTTCAGCTTATAACTTGCGGTCTAAGAATGTTAGAAGACTTTAAAATGATTATATGGAACATTCAGGGGGCTTCTCGGAATGATTCTGTGAGGTATATTGCAGAGGTTTGTCGTAAACATAAAATTCAATTACTGGTACTAATTGAACCATTCTCTTCTAATCAAAGAATGGAGTATTTGCGGTTATTGTTACATTTTCAGGAGGCTAAAACCTGTTTAAATGGTAAAGTGTGGATTTTTTGGAGTCATTTTATGTGTAGAATTGTAGAAGTTGCTGAACAGTTGGTTCATGTTTCAATTGAACTTCAATCCGGGGGTGATTTTGATGTGTCTGCAATATATGCAAAGCATACTAGAGCTGAACGAAACTTGCTTTGGCATTGCCTAGAAGAGCTTGGTGAAACTATTCGAGGTCCTTGGGCTATTGGAGGTGACTTCAACGTTATTTCTTCAGTTTCTGAAAGAGTAGGAGGGCGTGCACCAAACCCTAGGGCCATGGAGGAATTTAATATGGCCATTACTAATGCAGGCTTACAGGAGGTACCATTTGATGGCTCTCCATTCACTTGGACTAATGGTAGAATGTGGCAACGCTTGGATAGAATGTTCATTAATGAACAATGGACCTCAAATTTCTTAGTCTCCAAGCTATCTCATTTGGCAAGGGGTCGATCTGATCACTGCCCTTTGTTTTTATCATGCAAGAATAGTGGACACAAAGCCTCTGGTTTTCGGTTTCTTAACATGTGGTGTTACACAAGGGGTTTCAACAATTAGTAGTGGAAAGCTGGAGTCAATCTGTAACATGTTCTGGTATGGCGGGTTTTTATCAGAAGTTAATGAGGTTGAAGAGGGTGTTAAAGGAGTGGAACAAACACACCTTTGGGGATGTTTCAAAAAAGCTAAAAGAAGCAACCACCAAGATGATGGAAGCTGAACAAGAATATGATCAGAATCGAGATGACAATTCTAGACAACATTTATCTGAGTCCAGGGCAGAATATAATAAATTGACAGCTATGGAGTGCAACCTATGGCGACAGAAATCAGCAATCAAATGGCTTAAAGAAGGAGATGCTAATACGGCCTATTTCCACTCTATTGTTCGTCAACAGAGAAGCAAGAATTTCATTGGAAGAATCAAAACACCAGATGGGGTTTGGTTGGAAGATGAAGATGATATTAGGTCTTCGGCTGTGGAATTTTATACGGAATTATTTGGAGATGATAGAGGGACATCCCCTTTCCTTCATAATTCTCTTCACATGCCTCAAGTTTCACAGGAACATAATGAATCAGTATACTCTACACCAGAGGTAGAAGAAATAAAAGAGGTGGTATTTTCTACGGATGTCAATAGCACTGCTGGGCCAGATGGTTTTGGAGCAAAGTTTTATCAAGAGTGTTGGGACATAATTCAGGAAGATTTGAAGGATGCAGTAGCTGATTTTTTTACTGGAGGTCATTTACCGAGGGGCTTCACCAGCACAATGATCATACTTCTTCCCAAAAAAATAGGAGCATGTCAATGGAGAGACTTTCGTCCAATCAGCCTATGTAATGTGAGTTCCAAAATCCTATCCAAAATTCTTTCTTGTCGCATTAATAAGTTATTACCTTCTATTATTGCGAAGTGGCAGACAGGTTTTGTCCCAGGTAGAGGGATTATGGATAATGTTTTGACTGCCCAGGAACTAGTCACTGAGATTGATAGAAAGTTGAAGGATCCAAACTTGATTTTGAAATTGGATATGGAAAAGGCGTACGACAGAGTTAATTGGTCGTTTCTCATGGGCATGATGCGACGGTTTGGGTTTTGTGAACAAGTTGTGGATTTGGTTTATCGTCTGATGGCTAACAACTGGTTTTCTATCTTAATTAATGGAACACCAGCAGGTTTTTTTAAGTCATTTCGTGGGGTGAGACAAGGTGATCCCCTATCCTCCGGCTCTATTTTTGTTGGCAGCAGATTATTTGGGACGTGGTATGGAGCAACTATTTAATGAACATCCACAGCTTTATTATGCTTCTAAAGGCGGTAAAATTCCTTACTTAGCCTTTGCAGATGATATGATAATTTTTACACGATGTTCTGATACTGGATTGATGTTGTTAAAGAATTTTTTACAAAATTATGAATCCTTCTCTGGTCAAAAAGTGAATAAGGGGAAAAGTTCCTTCATATGTTCTTCTAAAGTTCCTCCAAGGGTTATTAATGATATCAAGACTATTCTGGGATTTAAACAGGAGCAGTTCCCTTTCAGTACCTAGGGGGTTCCATTATATAAGGGGAGGGCGAGAAAAATATTGTTTGATGACATTCTGGGAAAAATTCGAAATAAATTAGGCCTTTGGAGCTCCAAATATCTATCTGCAGGTGGGAAGTTAATTTTGATTCGTCATGTTCTATCTTCCATTCCATTTTATTTGATTCAGGTGCTTGCCCCTCCTAAAGGAGTGGTATCCATGATGGAGAAAATGTTCAATGCTTTTTTATGGGACAGTAAGGAGGGTAGAAGAACACATTGGTTGGCATGGGATAAAGTGTGTTTTCCAGTAGACGAAGGAGGCCTTGGTATTCGGGCCATTTCAGATGTGGTGGAGGCTTGTTCCATGAAGTTATGGTGGAAGCTAAGACAACGTAATTCATTTTGGGCTGACCTTATGTTTAAAAAGTATATACAAGAGGAACACCCAATGACAGTGGTTAGAAGGGGATCACGGCTTATGGAGAAGATTGATTGGAATCAGATCACAAGCCGAGTCCCAAATTAGATGGTGTGTTGGGCAAGGAATGCTGGATTTTTGGCATGATTGCTGGCTGGGAAATGAGAACTTGGGTACTTTATGTAATATCACTAACCCTCCGTTTGCTATGGTAGCTGAATTTTTTAATGCAGATGGATGGAACAAGGAACGACTTCAGGCTTGGCTCCCGGAAAATATTGTATCAAACATCATGGAGATTCCACTTCGCATGGAGGAACCGGATATAATTCTATGGGCCGCCTCTGAAGATGGCAATTTCTCTCTCAAATCGGCGTGGGAAATAATCAGAAGGAGGAGGAATATTTCCAGTGTCTTAACTCAATGTGTGGTCCTCAGATTTGCCTCTTAAGCTTAAATTTTTCACTTGGAGGCTGATTTATAATTTATTACCTGTTGACTCTATTATGCAATCAAGGGGATTCAACTTAGCCTCTAAATGTGTATGTTGTGATGGCATGGAAGACATTATGCATATATTCTTCTCTGGTAGTCTTGCATCAAAAGTATGGGAGCATTTTTTACAGTTTGTGGGATACGTAGATTGTCATTCACTTGCATATCGTCTCTTCTTATGCATTGGTTTATGCATGCATCAAAGAAGAATGGTCCAAGCATTTGGTGCATTGTTCCTATGGTTGTGCTTTGGTTTCTATGGCTCGCTAGAAATCAAGGCAGATATGGAAAGGGGACACCATTGACAAATAAAGTGTTATTTGACATTGATGTGTTCATGAGAAATTTTGGATCAGTCGGTGGAATTCACCACAAGGCAAGGATTTGGAGAAACACGCCTCCTCAATTATTTCCGTTTCCGAAGACCTCAAAAATCTATGTTGGTGGCAATATCATGGGAAAAACCTCGGAAGGATACTACAAGCTAAATACTGATGCTTCTATTGATGATACTAGATGCTCTGGGGGAGGGCTCTTACGGGACCATCATGGAAAGGTGATCTTTGCTTTCTATAAGGAGTTTGGGGATCATAATGTGTTGGGAGCAGAAGCACGGGCGTTATTGACTGGTTTGGAATTGGTTGCTCAACATGGATTTAGTAATCTTCTGGTTGAGGTGGACTCTCTTTCATTAGTCTCGCTATTGAATAGCCAACAATTGGGCAGTTGGGATGTATGTGTTTCCATTTCTTGCATTAGAAAGTTAATTACTACCTTACGGGCATCCATCTCACATGTGTTTCGTCAAGCAAACAAAGTGGCAGACTATCTAGCATCACAACCCTTGTCTCGATTCCACATTGTTCTCCCACTCGCAATTGCCTTCTGTGGTCAAAAAAATTAGTATACTTAGATAGCATAGGATTTCCTTCTATAAGAAATGTTAATGTAAAGGAGTAGCTACTCCTAATTTATTTGCTTTAACTTTTATTCAATTTGTGGTTACTTTAGTTCCATTGTGTAGAGGTCAGGTGTGGCCCCCCTCCCAATCATGTATTATGCTTCTTAACTTATTAATAAAATTGGAGCTGGCATCCCCACCCATGTATGGGATTTGCCATAAAAAAATATATATATATATTAGTGTTGTAAGAATACTCCAGCACTTTGTGAGGATAGAATTATTACCCGAAACCACTGCAATTCTCTCCGCATGTGAAAAGCTGGACCCGGGACTGAATGGATCATGATTTGGTTTGAAGTTGTAGAAGAAGATGCTGCAAAATGGAGGATATTATTCTCATATTCATCGACTTTTAATTCAGTATAGGCCTTGGTATTTTTTCCAATCAAACCAATTAGGTAATTAAAAATCTGCACTCGGCGATGGTCAATGGCTGTATGCAATGCCGTTCGATTTTTTTTTTTTTTTTTTTTTGTGTACCATATTAGATCAGGAAAGTAGTTTACACACTTTTCCACCAGTTTAGAAACTCCATTCTCTACGGCTAAATGCAAGACTGGATTCCGATTGTACTCCTCAAAAATGTATCGAAAAATATATATCACTTTGCTTACGTAACTCCTTACAGACAAGGTCATCAAGTTTAATTGCCTCCTCCCCTTTCTCTTTTGCTTCCGACGAATAAATCATTTTCCGTGCTGTAACATAAAAGAGAATTAAATATCTAAAACTTCTGCACCATTGATGTAGACATTGAGTAATTTCCCTACCAAACTTGTAATCAATTACAAAGAATTGATTAGATAATCGTATTGTTTTTACTCATTCAAAGTACATTTAATTACAATAATTAATTTCTGGACACATTTCCAATATCTACTTATTTGCATGAGATACAAACAGAGGGATATGAATCCAATGGTAATGGTAAAAAAAAAAAATTCTAGAAACTAAAATGTCATATTAAAACGACCCAATCTTTAGCTTTTAGCAAAACTACGTGCAGCCAATGCTCTACTTTTTAAAAATAAAAAAATAATAATAAGTTCTTTTGCTATTTATAAAAGCACCGTAGCATGAAAATGTTGAGTTAGAGTACTCACAATCAGAAATAGTGATTTTAAACCTTCTGTCTAATTTTTTTTTTTATGTTCAATTGTATTTAATGTGAAAATTAGTCATGTTAATATGAGCCCATTAGTTTAATCCACTAATTTCTCCTACAAAATTTATTGTATGATTTATTATTTTTTTATTCTTATTCATTTTTAATCAATAAATGTTTATAGTATCACCCAGTTTTCTGATACCGGGCTGCTAGATTATCGAATCGCCATCTCCCCTAGTTCTACAAAAAACATTAAATGAATATTAAGCTTCTCTTAGAAGCCTTAGTCTTTATAAACATGGAAAATTTGTTATTTTTTCTCAGTTGATATATCCTTGGACTAGTTTGATTCGCATTATTTTTTTAATTTAATTAGAAAAGTTGATAAAAATTAAACCTTTCAATCCATTTTATATTTAGCTAATTAATTTCTTTTAACCAAAAAAAGTAACTGTTTAAGTGAAGAAAAAAATTGATTATGTTTTGATTTAAATGGGGGAAGTTGGTTTTCATGTATGATGAGAAACATGTGAAACCACTATTTTTTTTATGAATAAGCTATTAAGTTGCTTGCATTGAATAAATTGTAATAACTCTCAAAAAAGTTTATGCACGTGCATACCTTTGGTTAATAATGATTCCCATACAGAAGAAAGTTTTAATGACTCCCGTAAAGAAGCACGTTTACTTCCATCAGTGAATGCTGCAGGTTGCATTGCAAGCACATGGAGTATAGACATTCCATTATTGTTTCTGCCTATAGCTAAACAAGGATAGCGTTCAAGGATCCTTACAGCAACATCTGCAAAAGAAATCAACAAGACAGTGTAAATTTGTGAATGATCCAAGACTTTAAACTTTGACACGTTGTGAATTTTAAATTCATGCGTTATGACTTAGTGTAGCACCATGAAGCTGTGAGTGCCACAACAAGATTGGCACCTAATTCGCCCGCAAAAATCAAGCTAGGAGAAGATTCGTCTTCAGTGGTAACTGCGTAGAGATAGTCTAGCATTTCCTCGGCTGTTGATCGATGTCGCCAGCGAGCAGCATATAAGATTGGAGTTTGTGAAGGCGTATTTTAATCCCCGAGCGTATTTGGAGGTCTTGCAATGGCCCACTTGAATCAACTTTATCAATTAATTAAGTTTACGTCTGCACACACAAACACACACTAAATCTTTTTTTTTTTTTTTCTTTTCATGAATTGCCCAGGATACTTTTTCATGCAAATATTTGTTTTCCAGTGGAAATAATTATAGTAACAATCAGGGCAATATTTTGACCAAGAAAACTGCCAGCTCTGGCTGTTCAAGGTCTATTGCAAATCTCAGAGATGTTATTCATGGAAGCAAGAGGCATCCCTACTACAATTGACCCGTGCACTTGTAGAAAGGGGTATTAGGTTATAAATTTTATTACTTGTTTGTGTACATCTTGGTTGATTTTGATAGAACCTAAATATTTATGTTTTTGTTGAAGTGCTTCAATAGTTTCTTGTGTTTTTTCATTTTTTTTCCAAGAATTTATTTTCCATTCTTCTACAAAAAAAAAAAAAAAAAAAAATAGGAATACAAAACTTTCTTTTAGCTGTGTTATTTGAATTCAATATATATCTGCTGTTTTCTATCTAGGAACAAAACTCAAGATCTTTCTGAGATTTGCGCCAAACTTCTATCCTGAAACATATGCCGACCAACCTGTTGGATGAATGCATGACCTTAGGCCACCAAGACTGATGAATGCAAAGTTGGGCTACCAACTTAAAAATATAAATGATGTCATGTGCTTCTTTAATTAGTAATGCAGAAGACAATAGTATCTTGCATTTGTTCTTTTTCATTAAGTTTACACATGATTGTTCGGTAAGGTTTATCCTTAATTGCTTGTGGTAGTGGCCCGACATGCACGTAGCAGTGTTTAGGGGATCACTTGAGCCACTGACTTGGAATCCTTGGAATTGACGGACTTGTTACTTTTGTCAATAATTTAGTACGTGTAAACATCCACTATGGTGGTATAACCATATATGTCTAGATCGCTTGAATCCCATACAAAGACCTTTTCTTTTTTTAATTCTTTTTGAAAATTTTTGTAATTGGCACATGAGTATTACGTGATCAAATTTAATATCCATTTATAGTAATTCCAACAATGTATCAAATAAATTATATTATATTCTTAATATTATAATATTATATTGTCTAGTGTATTTAAATAATATTATCATTTTATTTAATAAATATAATATTTATGAAACTATAATATTATAATATTTATATAATATTATATATAATTATAATTAATAAATATGAATATATTTATAAATAATATATTTATTAAATATTAAATATAATATATTTATAATATTATATTATATATTGTAATTATATAATATTTTTAATAAATATTACATAATTATAAATATTATAATTATTATATATTATATATATTATAATACATATGTAGTTCCCTAATTGTAATTCCCACCTCTAATTAAACATTCTTTATCACTCTAGTTTACTTCATGAATTATTATATTTTTACCATCAAATACAACATATATTTTCCAAATTATTTTCAATATTTTTAAATTAACAATTTAGAACTAAACTATAATTAAAATATTATTTAATATTGTTTATAATATAATAAAGTTATTTAAATTATTCTTTAGATTTATGTTTAATAACATAATATTATAATACATTGATTACATTAATAATATTATAATAAATATAATATTTATTATAATATTATTTAATTATAATATTATATGACAATAAATATTATGAATATTATAATTTATAATCTATATAAAGGGCTTTGGAGTTATGTGCTTGTCATGCCAAAATTTAACTTTTTCCTTGTACATCTTGACATTTTCATATGAATTGATTCAGAATTCCTCCATTTCACTTGCTTTTATATTATTGCTCTACTTAATATATAATAATAATATTATTATTATTATAATATATTATAATATTATAATATTATAATTTATTTAGAGAATTTTATAATATATTATAATATACTATAATATAATATATTATAATTTATAATATATATTATTAAAAATATTATAAAGTCATTTAATAAATTATAGTTATTATATATTTAATATATTTATAATAAAGCATATTATATTTATTAATAAGTATAATATTTATTCATAACAATTAAGGATTTGGGTCGCAAACGACTTGTACTTTTCATTTGTCTAAAAATGGATCATCCAACCATAAAACTCAAGCACCCATTAACCAACACAATCAGCACAACCCACACTCATCTTAAACATAATTACCACTATTATCATCCATAGTCATTATATATATTATATATAACATATATAGATAATAAATATATTTTATGTACATACATGCGTCTTTCCACTGCTCCTTTCCATGCGGTGCCAAGTATCAGTCTTCTCCTTCTTCCCTCTCAACCTCTCTCCACTGATCTTTAGGATTCTGCCATCACTAGCAGAGTTAGGTGGCCACTTTGCTGAATCAATTGGCTATGCTAAATCTACTATATGAAAGTCGAACAACATTTCCAATAAAACTAGCCCAACTGCATTCTTTTCAGCTTCATGCTAGCAAATAAACTAATGATGCACTTCATATCAAATGTTTTTAAATTGTATTCTTTTAATCGTAATGATAGTGACAATGTGGACCAATTGCTTGATTATTCTACTTATGATACAATGGGAAATGAACATATAAATCAAGTACTGTTTGACACGAAAGTCAACATTTTTAGATGAAGACTCCCAGTTACTAAGCACAAGAACCATTGGAATAGAAAAAAGTTATATTATCCTAATTGGATTAAACATCATTAGTGTGGAAAGGCTAGCACATACTTTGCCCCTACTTATAGTAGTAGTTCATCTCATCAACTATGAGCATATATGCTCTTCTTCTTGCAATCCATCCTCGAACATGAGACTAAATAATAATTGCTGAGATACATTTTCTTATCCACCTATAAATACAAAAATATGCAAAATGATTAAGAACTTTTATTTATTTGAATTATTGTCAATTAAGAGTGATTTTTGAGATGCATCCAATGCAATATCTGTATTTCAGATGCAGGTCAATAAAGTTCCACCAAATCTAAAGAGAACAGCTTTGTTTCCCATGTGGTATCCTTTTATGGTTATTGTCATTGTGAAGTTACAAGAATCCAAATCAAAACTGCTATGATGCAAAATTAACGAATGAGTTGGGGCCCAATGAATGAGCTAGGACTTAAACAGAAAAGTAAACCTAACGGACGAGTTGCACAGATTGAGCCTACCGAGAACTGAAAATAAAGACAATACCCAATGCTAACGATTGAGCCTACTGCAACCACTGATCTGGACATAGCTCAAATGTTAGTACCAATCGATCTCAACCAATCCCTAAAGCCTATGTTTTGATTAACAAGAATGTGAAGGGTGTGAAGGTGTGTAAAGTTTTTTCTGGTATACACCCCAGTAAGAATCACGAGACATGAATATTATTGTTTTCTTGATAGTTATTCTGGCTATAATCAAATTGCCATCGCACCCAGAGACCAAGAAAAAGAACTTTTACGGACAAATTGTCTTTATTCTGTTTCTGTAATGTGATAACTTACTTTGAATGCCTAAAGAGTTTAATTTTCAAGTCAGGCTAATTGCATCAGTCCCTGGATATCTTGCAGTCTATGGTATTGGATGAGGTGTGACTGCGTTAATTGTATTATGTTTTTTTCCCTTGTTTTCCTTAGACATAAGAAATAGACGATTTCGTCAACATTGGTTGAATGAAAATCCCTGGTTACTCAACAATTTACTTAAATTTACAATAAATTACCTATTTTACCACAAAAAAAAGAAGTATCATTGACATGCCCTTAAAGATTTCCTTCTATGCAACTGAGCCCTTACTTTTTATAGATCTTGCAACAAATGGCTTTGTTTTCATGCTTTCATGGCTTCAAACACACAAAGACTTCACATTGGTTCACTAGAATTCAAGAGTTAGGGATTTAGGTCCTCGAGGTGGGAATTGCTGGTCAAAGATTTTCACCATTTATCAATTATAGATTATATAAACATAATATTTTATATAATTGTTTATATAAATATTACTATGCACTATAATGAAAATATTTTATTATAATATAATATTATAATAAATTATAAATATTTATTTATGAATTAATTATAGCCTCATTTAAATATAATAATTATAATATTATGTTATTATAATATTATAATTTATTAAATCAATCATGTTTATTAATAATAGTTTAAATATATAGTCTAAATAATATTATAATGAAAACAAATTTATAATAATATAATTTATTATAAGTATTATAATAAATTGTAAATAAATATAATTTATAAATTATATTATAATATAAATTTTAACATAATTATATTATATTATAAAATTTAATCACATTATAGTAATTCCAACAATGTATCAAATTATAATATTATATTATATTATAAATAATAATATAATAGCTATATATTTAAACAGTTGATAAATGAAGGGATTAATATTATTTATAATGTTATTTATTAATACATATACTGTATAATTAGGGATTGTCTCCTTTGTTCATAACTGCAACGCGTACATGAAGATTGTTTTATTATTTATCATGCCATTCATTATGGTGCAGATAAAAGTTATGCCCTGTTACATCTTGTGAGATAGAGATACTATCGAACCTCTTCCTCTACTCTCTACCTTTGTTGCCTGTCCTTTCATAGCCATTGTCATGTTCTCAATCTTTTCAGGAAAAATAACATGCACATCTCTCTGCCCATGGCCACTTTGGTCCTTTTTATTCTACTAGAAAAGTCATATTAAGCCACCACATTCATTGAATTTTTAACCTAAATGATATAATAAAAACCTCATGATGGACCTTGTCTTTCATATGGCTCTAGTCGTTAGGCACATTTTGCCTGGTCCAGATGTCCACATAGAGAGGTCTAGACGTCCGGACAACTACTTAAATTATTTCATTGAAAAGATAATTTAAGGGTGGCAGAATAAGCTCTTTGAACTAGGAATATGCATAGTAGCCCTTGTTTTGGGTAATCTTTACTTCTAAATCTTGATCACTAGTGGATTCATTACCCTAGAACTCATTCATAATCATTTTTCTACAAGCACTTCTTGCATTCCTACAACTTTTTTCTTTACTAGTTTATTTCTATCATGTATATAGAAGATAATATAACAACTACCATGCAAATGCAAGATACTTGAGCAAAAAATATCAAAACAAGTTCAAACATGTACCAATTCATCAATAGAAGCATTGAATCATGTCGTATAAAGAGCTCAATGACTGTTTTATGAACCCTTAATTGGGAACAGTTCAGTCCTTAAGAGAGAACTGGTCAAGGAGTTTGTTTGAAAGAGGAGCTTAAGATTGGGCTCATCATCATCAGAAACACTAAACACACAAGTCTTACAACATAAACACCAACAATGTTTTTGAGGCAAACAATGAAAAAAACACTCAAGACAACTATCATAACTACTTCCTTGCATAATCGCAGCCCAATATCACTGGCCCAGTCTCACCCCATGCAGAATCCACATGAGGCTCACTCTAATACCTCCCCAATTTATAATATATATGTTATACTTTGTTTTGGTGCAAATGGGAACAAACAAAAAATTAAAATTAAAAAAATGTCAGGGTTTTTCTAAAGACACAACAAGTGGAAAATAAAAAAATGTAAATAACAAATTTTATAATAGGTGGATTTGCTTGTTCTGATGGTGTTCAATTGTTTTGGAAATTTGAGTCTCTTTCCTGTACTAGGATGGAGAAAGGAGATTGTTGCATGTTGAAAAGCCCGACAAAAAAGAAAAAACTACTTTCTTTGTGTTTTTGAATTCAAATTTAGTTTAGTTTTGAAATAATTGGTGCCATTTGGTTAAGCTATATTGATTGAATTTGACATCTCAAGTTAAATATTATTTATAAATATAAATAATAAATAGTTGTATTAATAATCAGACTATTGCCTATATTTTATTTTCATAAATATTTATAAACAATTCCAATGCCATCACATATTTTAATATAATATGTTATTAAAAACTATAATTTACTATATTATAATATAAATTATATAAATATATAATATTAATATATATTATATTATAATATTAGTAATAAATTACTAATATTTACAATTTAAATATCGGGTGGGTCCTGATAGACAGTTTGAGAGCTCCTCCTCTTGATCCTTTGATTTCTTCATAAGGTTGGGCCCTCTTGATTCTCTTTACTTAATTACTCTTCGTTTGGCAAAATCTCACCTTAATTAGAGAGAGTATAGTGACAAAAGTATAATGTAGGAAAAAACTCGCAAATAATGGTAATACCCGAACAAAATGATTATATGGCAATAATCAAGGGAAAATGATTAAAAAATATTGGCTGTTATATCCACAGCCTCTACACCTGTGAGATCAACCTGGGCCCTATAGAATAGGAGGGTGAGTATGAGAGGAAGTCCAAAATGCTATGGATATTTTAGGCAAGTGTATCTATTGTTTCCAGTAGTACAGTATGTAGGAATACCGAATGTCCTCTGGTTAGGAGAATGTGACCGTTGAAGGCTCACAGATGAGAAAACCAATATGCCAACATGGAAGTCATTGGGAAGTTGATGACAACAGTTGATTGAGGTTAACAATCTTTATTATATTGTAGACACTATAACTTTATAAATTTATAATATATTATATTAGAATATTTATAAATAAATATTATATAATAAATATAATTATAATATTATAAATAATATATTATAATTTATATTATATTTATTATGATATAATATAATATTATATTATATTATTATAATATAATATTATTATATTGTTTAAATATATATAAAATATATATTTATAATTTTATGTTTTATTATTTAATTTGATTATATTGACCATTGATAACTTTATTCATCAAGCCCACAATCACCACCATGTCAATTACTAATGGATCCAAGAAAATATTTGGTTAAAATTCCTAGAGGACGTTTCAACTCCTTGATGCACCTCCTTGGTTTTTTATTATTTTTGATAACTAATTAGGTAAAGTAAAAAGTATACAAGCAACACATTCTTTTTACTTTTTAATTGATTATAATATGCTATCATTTATAGAAAAATAATACCTTTTTGCAAGTAAATTTGGCAACATATTATTACCAAAGTCAACACTTGTGAATCCATTTCAATCTCCAGCTGCTTGAAATTATGTTGCATACATAGTGAAAAAGAAAATTTTATAAGAAAGCTGTAAGGCTGGCGATGCTTTATAGCTCAGAGTATTGGGCGAATAATGTTGAACATGAAGAAATCTGTGATTTTAGAAGCATCATAGCCAACATTCCGTTGTAGTCTAGGTGGTTAGGAAGAAACATCGTGGCCTAATGTCGATCCATGCTAGAAGTAGTTTAATAAGTTGGGTGGACTGCCTACCAAGTGTTTGAGGAAATGAATAAGTGAAATATCTATTGGAAATTGCTATGCTTTAAAGACCATATTAATGGTAGGTTTATTCATTTAGTCTCAGCACAAAAGATATTTCCAGGGAAATATTATTCAATTATAATATTTATATTATAATTGTCAATTATAAATATTAAAATAACATTTTAAATACTAATAACTTATAATGTATATTATAAATTTTATAATATTATATTATAATATAATATAATATATTATATTATATTATATTATAATTTATAATATAATATTATTATAATAAAATATAATATAATAGAATTATAATATATTAATAATATTATATATATTATAATAATTATATAAATTATAAGAGTTTATGGAAGCTTTAACAATTTATGGACTGGTTGTAGCATTAGCACTTTTGTTTGTGATTGTTGTTACTAGGATATTATGGTCTTTTCATACAATCAGGGGTGCTGGGTGCAATTTTTGAAACCTGAGAGGAATTGTCTGCGATTGCCATTATCCAATACTTACAACCTTGCGAAACACTCCTATAGATTTAAAACAATTAAAACCTTCTTTGGGCACTTGGATCTTCAGATAATATAATATAATATTATATTATATTATAATATTATAATATTATAATATTATATTATAATATAATATACTATTATCCTATTATAATATTATATTATAAATATTGGTGCAAATTTTTTTCCAAAGCCCAAATAAAAAAATCGGCGATTCACGGTTCAAATGGTTCATTTCGATTCACATGGTTTGAGTCAATTCTTCTCGTCTCTCTCTAGCAATTTTCTCCTTTCATCTTTTTTGTAAAGTTCTTTCCCATGGAGAGCAATTAAACTACTATTTATAGCACATTGACCCCCCAGATTTTCACATTCTTTCAATTAAGTCCGCAATTTTAGCAAGTTATGTCTTTAACTTGCTCAAATTTCCATTATATAAAATAGTATGTTGATTTAATTAAATAATATATTATTATATTATAATATAATATTAATATTATATTATAATATTAATAAGATTATAATTATATTATATTATATGAATTGTAATATAATATAATAATTATATTTTATTTGATTATATAATTCATATAATATAATAAATTATATTAACCTATAATATAATATATTATATTATATGTTATATTATATAGTATAATATAATATTACATATAATATAATATATTATATTATAGGTTAATATAATTTATTATAATATTATAATATATTATATTATAATATAATGTAATATAGTTATATATTTAATATATTATTATATAATAAATATATAATATTATAATTTATTATGATTTATTATAAATGTTATAAAATATATTTTGTTATAATATATCTTATAATATAATTATAATATTATAATATTATAATATTATTTATGTGAAATATAAATGGTATTTATTATAATATAATATTATAATAAAGTTAGGTCAAAAATTATAATTACTATGAATTTAAATATTATATTTACTGTTTAAATATAAATATAAATATAAATATAAATATTTATCATGACATAAATTAAAATATTTATGAATGCCATGATAAATAATACAACAATTGTCATGTACATGTTGCAGGTAGAGAGTAGAAGAAGAGGTTGGATATTATCTCTATCTCACAAGATGTAAATTTTTTGTTTTTGTTATTTGGACTGAAGTGATATCTTATTCACATGGAAAAGATGCTCAAAAAGGCAAAAATAGAGATCTTTCATGTCACAGTGAAAGTATGCGAACTTGCAAGCTAAATTTTTGGGGTGATAAATTGTATTTAAAGTTTTGATGTGTTTTTATATGATATTTTTCTTTCCAAAAAAATTTATTGTGATACTTTAAACATTACATATTAAAATGAATTAAAATAAAGAAAATTTAATCCAATTTTTAATTAGCTAGTCACGAGTTATTAGTCTCACATACCCGTTATATTGCATCCCCACTTTCGTTATTTACCTACTATTTATATTACTATTTTTCTTTTCTTCAACCATTGGCACTATAGTTGAAACTTTTAGCGGATCAATCCAATAAACTTGTTCTCAAACAAGCATCCACATATCAGCTTAAGTGTCACACACAAAAATTAGAAGTTTTTGGGGCATGCATATAGTAACTAAAATTAAAAAAAAATAGTAATTTTTATAACAATCATAAAACAGAAAATCAAACGGAGTCTATTCTTTCTACCAATGAAATGAACCACAGCAAGAAGTTTCAAATATCAATGGTTTTGTATTATGAGCTTATTAATAATATATTATAATAAAATATAGTATAATATTATAATATATTATATTATAATATTATGTTATAATATAATATAATAAATATAATTTAAATTATATTATATAATAATATAATATAATATAATATAATTTAAATTATATTATATTATATTATAATATTATATAATATAATTTAAATTATATTTATTATATTATATTATAATACTATAATTATAATAATATTATTATAATATTTATTTATAAATATTAGATATAATATTTATAAATTATAATATTAATATATTATATTTATAATATTATAATTTATTAAATATTATGTTCATAATATTAAAAATATTATAATATTTATAATATATTATAAATAAAAATATTAAATATTTATATTTATATTATAAATATAATATTATATGTAAATTTATAATATAATATAATATTATAATAATATAATGTTTATAATATAATATTATTTTATATTAGGGAGTCGTATTGATGAAGTAAAAACGCACTCGGGTGTGAAATGACGATTTTGCTCCTGAACGACGAAAATACACAGAAAATATCTATTGGCCTCAAAAATTTATAAAAAATTAAAAATAAGCTTAAAAAAATTCTCAAATTGAGGAAACTTAATTAAAATGAGCTACATTCAAGTTAAAAATGTTGAAAACATACCTAAAACATCTAATAAACATGTATGAAAATAGGTAAATTTAACTCATTAATAAATTGCATGGGCAAAGTTCTTGTCATTGTTGACATACTTCAGTGACGACATTAAAAAGTCATCACACAATAGTAACAAGAACTTTGCCAGTGCAATTTATGCACAAAGGAAAAAAAAGGTATAGCTCAAAAAATTTATGCTGGCCATCTACATTGGATGCACTATAAGTACAATGATTCAGTGACTTTTTGTTATCATAACTCTCATCAAAATGATAAATTTTTGCTTTCTTGGAGGTATGTGATAAGAATGAAGTTTCGGTGAAGGAAGAAATTGATTTTACAGCCAATTTGGAGCTGCTGTTTGTTTCTTCAACTGCTTAGTTAAGCTGTTGAAGTTTCAAGCTGAGAGCACACGACGATCACATTCGTATTATCTGTTGCACAAGAAATAGGTTGATTTTGGTGTGTTAATTGTTAAATTCAGAGCACTAGATTTGTATTTGTTAGATTACTCAAACATCAAATAAGGTGAACTACCAGGGGAGCCACAGATGCGAGGAAAATAATATTTCACATTGATATTCAAATTTATAAATTCATGTAATAATATTACAATTTTATAATAAATTACAATATTTTTTAATTTAAATATTTATAATACAATATAATATAATTTTATTTTATTATATTTATTATCATATATATTATTATAATTTATGTACGTATAAACTATATTATAATATTATATATTATATATTATATAGTAATATTTATAATATAATAATTTATGTTATATTTATTATATTATATTGTATAATATGTTATATTATATGTTAACCTATAATATAATATATTATATTATAATATTATAATATTATATTATAATATATTTATAATATAATATAATTTTATATTATATTTATATAATATTTATATAATATATTATATAATAATTTAAATATTTATATTTAAATTATAATATTATAATATTATAATATTATTATAATATTGTATAATAATGTAATATTATTATATTACAATATTATAATATTATATTATAATATTTAATAATTATATTATAATATTTTATATTATATTATAATATAAGTTAATTATTTTGGAATATGAATTATAATGTGTCGTGGTGACGGCCTTGATCCCAATGTCAGGAGATATGATGGACGTATTTGGCAATTCCTTCAGTCAGCAAACCCCCGCATGAGACACTATATTGACGTTACTGGGTTTTGCGAGGTATGTCGAGTTGGTTCTTTTAATTTGGACCATGGACTAATTACTACGTTTGTCGAGTGATAAAGACAGGAGACCCACACCTTTCATCTTCCTGTTATTGGTGATGCCACTATCACTTTGCAGGATGATGAGATGTTATGGGGTTTGCGAATGGATGGTTTGTGAGATCAGAATCACACGTACAAAATGTAGAAAGCTCACCCAAATCACTAAGAGACATTACCAGATACATGTTACAAATCTTACATTACATCACAATACTACCATCCCATAACCTAACTTGTAGATGGATAAAGAATTAAATCCATCCAAATAAGTAAATTAAAGACCATAGGAGCTTATATCTGGTCTCCCCTCCCATCAACTTCAGAAATTCCATCACCTGCATGCCTACATCAAATTTCAAAACCAAGTATGTACAATTAAAAAAAATGATTTAACCTAGTCGAATGTTGCCCAAAAACCATTTAAAACAAAAAAAATATAAGTTGAAGGATTTAATTAGTTTTTTCAAACTAGGAATGAAATAAGATTGTGCATCAAAGTTGAGAGACAAAATAAAATCATGTATCAAAGTTTAGGAACAAATAAAGAAATTTAAACTTTTTTCACAAATACCAAATTGTGAATTACTTAGCTTTCATGCCCCCCCCCCCCGCCTTCAAAAATACTAAGCAAACTAACTAAAAGTTAAAACAAAAACTAAATTAATGCTTGAAAGGATTGCAAAATTTATAGATTTTTGTGGATTGCTGAGAAATAAGCGATAATAACTATAATAATAATGATAAAAGGTTTTTTCTTGAGTTTTAAAATCTAAAATGTAAGAAAACATAAGGTTACTAACCAAGTGACCAATTACTAAAGAAAATAAAGCACAAACCAACACAATACACTCTAGATGTCGATTAAGAAGCTATGCAAATTTCAAGCTTCCATTGAAAAGGCTTTGGAATTACATGCTTGCTACACATTCATTTACATTCCGCAAAATGATAAAATAAATAAACGAACTAAATAAAATAAAATAAATATAATAACTACAATGCCTAATGTCCCTATAATTGGATCACGTAAATTTTAAAAGCAGAAAAGAAAGATCAATTAAAAATAACTAACTTAATTTTACTAAGAATAAAATTATTTAAAAAAAATCAAACCAATAAAACTAAAAACACCTAATCTAATGTTGCATAAGCTAATCAATACTAAACAATAGCCAATTAGACTTTAATTGAAACTTTATTGAGGGTGTAAAATTTGTGAGGGATGAAGAGAGGTGGAGTGATGATGAAGCTGGTGAAGGAGGTTTTGCAGTATTTTCTGGTTCTGTTGCTATTAATTTTGGCTGATGAGTAATCTGATGAATGGTGGTTTTATTTATTTATTTTTTTTGGATCTGGTCTTGATGAGGAGTTTTAATTGGAGTCTAAATTTTGTCTGAAATGATGGGGTTTTTTGGTGAGTATATTTGGGATGTTTGGGAGAAATGATATATTGAATGGTGGTGGAATATGGAAGTCTGGTGAGGTAAAATGGTTTGATGAGATGAGTAAAGAAAATAAATGATTTCAAAGATTTGACAAACAAAATTAATGTGATAGCATAATTCGGACGATTCTAATAAAATTAAAAAAAAAAGGTAAAAGGACTTTAGATAAGGTCAATCGTGAGATATCAGATGTAATGAATTCATATAAGTTACTGCAACGCTTATTTCATTTATTCCTTTGAATAATAAATAACATGCTTTTATATGAAGATTTTAAGTGTACATTTGAAGGCCATGTTCCATTAGTATCTGGTGTTACGGGACTTATAACACAAATAACTTTATATCATCCTTCTGCATAGGTAATTTGAAGCCCGTGCAAATATTTTGTATTAATCAAAAAATAATTGATAACGCATATAAATTGAATATGCAGAACATGAAGAAAAATTTTAATTTTAAACATCAACATAAGGTATGTATAACGTAAGTTTTGGTCTAAATAACAAAACTTTACCACAATTCTTTTACGTATAAATTATTAAAATAGTCAGTGTTTTGAATTTTTTTTCAGTTTTCTTGTTTCAAGAAAATGAATATTCCTTCACCCGTGCAAATAGATGAATGGTTCCCATAAAGAAAGACTACATCCATCGCGGAATGTTGAAGGTCGCATTGCAAACAAATGAAGGGCAACAAAGCCCGGGGGAATTTTTTTTTTTGGTTCTTTTCAATTCCATATTTTTCAAAGATTTCTTGAGCAGTTCTTGTCAAGGTCCGTCCAGGCTGTGAACATGCAAATAAGTATGTATGCACGTAGGTGTTGAACAAAACAACAGTGCCTATTAAATGTCTTTAATTGTAATTTTATTCCATTTAAAAATATTATCAACTTTTTTAACAATTATTTTTAAATTGTTAAATGGTCTCTATTTTTGAATAATTTTATGTACTATATATATATATATATATATATATGTGGCGCAACATGTTCTTCATTATATTGTTATATTTCAATTAATTAATGTCATGTATTCTTTATATTTTTTACTATCTGTTTAAATTATGACTTTTAATTATCTATCTCTTAAAACCCGAATCAAACCAAGCCAAATCAATATATTCGATTTTGAGCATAATCAATATGTGTGTAATACTCATTAGTTAATTCTTACCTTGTTTTGGAGTTGACATAGACTGGCTGAGAATCCGTCCCTTCATGGGATTTCAGCCATTTTTTATTATGATACTCAAGGTGCATACATACCTGTTATTTATAGCTAAATAAAAAGAGCAGTTATACATAAAACTTCCTATTTCACACGGTTAAGCAGTCTCTTGGGTGTTGCACGGTTAAGGAATTTTGCAAAGTTCATATGAAGATCTCTTTGACGATTGATCAAAATTAAATGCACAAAAGACAAGTTCTTGTTGATCAAAATTAAAAGTTCAAATTTTAATTAAGTTCAAATGGTTTAACACCAGTTTTGTTGATTAATTGATGACTAATTCTTGTTGGTAATATAAAAGTCAAGTTTCAGGAGCCTAATTTCTGTTTTTAAAAGTTAGAGCACTTAATTGAAAAAATATCGTAAACTATTAGCGTGTATACCAACTATTGGTAGTTGGCCATCATAAAATATGGTACTCATTAATTATCCAATATTATGTCGTTGTATCATAAACGATCAATCAAAATTAACGCAAATCAACGCAAAAATAGAAAGGGTAAATAAAAGAAAATTAACGCAAAAATCAAAATTACAAATAAAAGAAACAATTTTAAGATAAAATTAAATAGAGCATCATGGGCTAATATTAACAAATGAACTTGTAGCTTGTGCAAATATAAAACTCTAGTGTATTAGCCCACGTATGTAATATTTATGCATTAATTGTTCCAAAATCCTCCATTTACTTTTAACAATAAAATTAAAGTAATAAAATATTTCTCAATAGAAACTAAACTTCTATAACTTCTTCAGCACTATACCAAGAAACTCTTATTATAAATATGATCTAAAGCCCCAAAAATTGTAGAAATTTTAGATAACCATATAATTATCACATTTCAACTATATCGTGCTAAATAATTTTTTTTTTAACTAATGGTGATTTGATTATAAAAACTCCAATACTACTAATGTTTTTCATGTTTCTCTTCCAAACCATTTTCAACTAAAGTTTGTGGTATCCAAACAAAATTACTTTCTTCTAGATTAACTTCAGAGTTTCAAGATGCCAATTATCAATCGTAACATTCATGGTACGTGGCTTAAAAAATTCTGAAATTTTAATGTAGATAGCACTTGATGAGGACCTTATTTTCATTTTCAAAATTCCAAATATTAACAGAGAATTCACCAAAAAAAAAGATGAACATATATTTAACCACGATACCGCCAACTTTGACGGGCAATTGGTAGTCCATGGGTGGTTGGCTGGAGTGAAATTTTACCTGCAAATAGTTCTCATTGCCTTTAAAATGGTAAATCAATGCTTACAAACAATACAATGAGAAATAAATGCACAACAATTTAGAGTTTATGAGAAGAAAAAATGGAAAACATAAAGATAGAAAAGAAATTATGAAAGATAGAGAAGAAGGAATGTTACCTTCTTTGAATTCATTATTCAATAGAGAAGAATGATTTGTGATATGGGAATGAGGCAGAGAGAAGGGAGAAGGGAGAGGGAAAATACACATGAAATTGACGATTGCTAAGCACACTAATTTTTACATTTTGTATTTCATTTTTTAAATTTTAATTGATAATCTAATTATTGCTTATTTTTCTAGATAATTTATTTATTACTGGATTTATTGTTATATTTACATATTTTTTCAAATTAATTAAAAAACTATCATTTTCATTAATCACTCAAAAAAATTCGAATGTTGTCAAAAACAACACATATTTTAGTAATGAGGGAGTAAAAAACATTGATACCAACATATATAAATATTTTTTAAAAAAAGTACACTTATCTAGATGGTTAATTTTTGGAGTGTTTTTTTTTTAAAACATATTGTTGTAGTAGTTTAAGAGATTTTTCAGTAAATATATATGTAAAATACAAAAGTGGTGTTTAAAGTTTTCTAATAAATAATTCTTAAAAAACAAATTCAAACAAATGGAGCGATAATTTCTTATTAGCATTGAATACGACATAAACCAGTTTACAAATGCATGCAAAACTCGAAATCAAATTTAGATATAAAAGATATTTGGTACGAAATGCAAAAAATCCTTGAAAGGTGCTTGTCACAATCTTATTTTCATGAATAAGGCTTTTCAAAAAGAAGCAGTAACTTGCAAATCAAAGGAGTTCAAGACTTGTCTTTTGACAATAAACAGTGGAAAATTTTATTGAGGCACCAAGACTTGCAATCCGGTCGTACCCGACATTTGCCAGGTCTAGGTGAGAATGCAATTGTCTGAAAAGGCACAGGAAGTTGCGAACTCAAGAAAATTAATCCAGGGCAACAAAGTAAGACAATGACGGAAATGTAAGCTCTCTTGACTTTGGTCTGAAGTGCCAAGCCAATTGCTGTACCAAAAGAAATCGTCATTGCGACTACAGCAATAAATAGGGAAATGAGACCTCTTAGCAAAATATTCGGAATCGAAACCAGAAAATCTGTTTCCGTAAATCTTGATGTGTAAATTGGCAAGAACACCAATAGAGTCACAGTTAAAGATACTACGGACAGTGCATTTGAGATGGAAAATTCCATGAAAAGTTTTCTGTTTGAAAGAATTAGAAGGTCTGTATCACTCTAATTGCCACCAGTATAGTTATCATAGCAGCAAATGTGACTGTTGCTACAAAAATAGCTACGACCATAATGAGTCTGATATATCCTCCATCCATTTCTTAGAATCTTTTAGCAACTCTTTATGCTCCTCAAGGAATAAATCTCGAGGTACTTGGCCTTTAATTTTCTTTACTATCGTCGGCTTTTCATTGTTGGACGCTTTCATCATCTTGATCCTTTTAATAGTCAACTCCTCGTAAACTAACGATTTCAGAGTCTGTATATAAACTGAATTTCTAAACCATGCATATCTATGATGTCATGATAAACCTAATCAGGAAAAGAATACTCCAGCATTTTTTGAGGATGGAATTACTACCTTAAACCATTGCAATTCTCTCCACATCTCAAAAACGGGACCCGGGACAGAAATTGATCATGAGTTGGTTTGAAGGTGCTGAATATTGTGCTGCCAAATGGAGGATATTATTCTCATTTTCATCGATGTTTGATTCGGCATAGAACTTGGTATTTTCTCCAATCAAACGAATCAGGTAATTAAATATGTTCACTCGGCGATGCTTAATTGCTTCATGCAGCATCGTTCGATTGTTTCTTGTGTACCATATTAGATCAGGAAACTATTTCAGGCACAGTTTTACCATGTCAAAGGCTCCAATCTCTACGGCTAAATGCAAGACTGCATTCCCATTGTAGTCCTTAAGAAAGTATTGAAAAATATGAGAATTACTTTCCTTTAGTAACTCCTTACAGACAAGCTCAACAAGTCTAAGTGATTTTTTCTGCCTCCGCTTTGTTTCCGACACATTAATCTTCTCACCTGATGTAACAAATAAAAGAGAAGTAAATATCTTCAAGTTTGGTAAGACCAAGGAATCCGAAACATTGACGTTAATATTCAAGGACTTTCCCTATTATAATTAAAAAAGGACGACTTTATCCATTTTTCAGCTTCAATTTTTTTTCTTTTTTCTCATGTCTTTCAAAAATGACGTGTTCATTGAAGATAAAACATTATTGCCTGTTTTTTTTTTACATAATAAAACTTTATTTAGATTAGCCACTCTTGAATCGTCATGATGGCTTTTTATTGTTTTACAACTTTGAAAGTGCTTATCGTAGCACTTTCATTTTGATGCGGAAGCGTAATTTAAGAAATTATTTTATGAATGATTTTCAAAAAACAAAAGAAAGATTCACAATCTAATTTTGAAAAGATACAATAGAACCTTAAAATCTCAAGAAAATTGAGAGAAATTGTTGAAAACCAAGTTTATTATGAATAAGTTCATGAAAGAATGATAATAAAACCCTAGGATATGTCTATTTATAGGCTACATTTGTTTCCTAAATAAAAGAAAGAAAAATAGCAAAAAAATAAAAAAAATTGCAGAAAATCATAAATCAAGTTTTTGACAGTAGACTTCTTGACATAAGGCATGGGCACGCTGTATTGAAAGAAGTATTTTGCTCAATTGGTAACAGAAATTGATATAAGACGTGAGCATGCTCTGACGAAGAAAGTCTTCTGATTATCTAAAGTCTAATTGGTAACATAAAGCGTGGACACGCTCTAATGAATAAAGTCTTCTGTCCACAACTCCAACTATCCAATTATACTATTTTTCACTTCTCCATATATTCATTTGCTACTTATTCCACATCACATTTCATTAAAGGTGTGTTTCTATACACACACACCTACACGTATATACCTACATGTGTGTGTGTACACATTTAGGAGGTTTTATATTTTAAACAATTGCAATCAACGCCTAACTAATTGATCCTATGAAATTTATGGTATGATTTATTTTTATATTTTTATTTATTTGTAATTAATAAATATTGATAGCCTCATCTAGTTTTTTGATACCAGACCGCTCGATTATCAAATTGCCCCGGCCCTATAAAAGCACCAAGTGAATTTTAAGCTTCTCTTAGAAGCTAATTGGTTATAAAAAGAAAAGGAAATACTTGGCCTACTTTGATTCTCATTAACTTTTTTCTAATTTAACTAGAAAAGTTCAACAAATCAGCATTTTCGCTCCATTTTTATATTTAATTAAGTTGCTCAAGGAAAAAAAATTGATTATGTTTTGATTTGAATCGTGGAATGTGATGGCTGGTAATTAATTTACCAAATATTAATGGCTTCATTATTTAATTATATAGTTAATTATTGGTACAAATATAGGGAATGCAATGATGTTAGTGGTCAAATTGGACAAATCTAATGTCTAATTTGTCACACTTGAAAACTCTAGAACCTAATAGTGATAATGCAAGTAATTTACCAAAGTCTTGGTGGTTCACATTGACACCTAATTTTAATCGTCTAATCAATTATATGCGTGTTAACTATTATTGTAAAGATTAATTTGGATAGGCAATATTAGTAATTAAATTTGTAAAATTAGTTCATTAGATTATAGCACTCGAAATCCTAATACTAAGAAACATTAGTGTAAATTGTGATCGTGTATGGTTATGTGTGTAATAGGCAAAATAATTTGAATTAATAAATGAAGTAATTATCACATTTATATGAAAACTTAGTTTAAAAAAAAAAGAAAGAAAGAAAAGGAAAGGAACAGAAAGAAGAAAAGAAAAGCGTGAAGAAAGTCGCTTTGATTTTTTTTTGAAGCAATGTAGGAGGTGGCCAAACGTTAGAAGAACGAGAGAATTGGGTGATTAGTCATCTTCAAGATTTGGATCAGTCCTTATATCATTTAATATACTAAAAGACTTAACAAAAAAGATAAGAAAAACGAGGATGAAGTCGTCTGGAAAGCAGCAAGAAAAACCAGACAATATTTCTAGCTAAACCAAACTAAGGGTTGAAGAAAACTGGAATTTGGGAAGGAAAAGTGACTTCCAAGGCTTAGAGGTAATATTTCTTAGCTATTTAGTGCATTATTAGACTTCTAAAATTGATGTTCATTGGATTAAATATATGTATGGGGTAGAAATTAAGCAAAAGTTAGGCTGATAACAAGAACATGTCAAGGATTATATGAAAACGGATTGACAGGAGGAATTTTAGTAAAAATTTCATAACTTGGTCTCGAAACATTGGAACGAGATGATTCTTGTTGATTTAGAAACTAGATTCAATGATTTTTCTACCAGTATAAGGTTCATGCATTGACACCTTATGAATCAATGCTAGCATCCTTGAGAAATTGACTGAAAAACAGTCTCATACAGTGTGACGTATGTTAGTGAATCCACTTATGGTTGGATTTTAAGTGGAATAATGTTGAAATTTTGGCTTGTTTTCAACTGGGGAATTGTTAATACTCGAGTTTAGTGGATAAAACTATAAAAATAATGGCAAATGAATAAGTATGTCTCGAGATAAGTTGCTTTGATTAAATTATGATTGACAAATTTGAACCAACAGTTGTTATTGCACAGTTTTGGAAAAATAACTATAACTTTCTATGGGAAGCTTTGATCTGAATAATTCTTATTGATTTGAAAACCAGACTCATAGGATTTTCTAATGCTATAATGCTCATGCGATACTTCGTTGTGGATTGATACCAAAAATGACATAAATATGACTAAAAATTCGTTCCTGCACAAACAAGATTGGTGATGAGCTAAATTGGGTGCTAACTTTAAACTTGTTCCATTTGGAATTTGAGTTGGTGATCTTCACAAAAGTTGTAGCCCTTGAAATTTATTTTTCAACCATGTAAGTCTCAAGCCCTTATTCTTGGTGAATGAAGCACATAATTAAACGAAACTAGGCCAAAAATCCAACCTGCTTAACCAGTGTTGGTAATGTGCCAAGTTTAGACTCAATTTTCAACCTATTTTTGTTGGAATTTGAATTTCCTTTCTTCACAAAAGTTGTAGTCCATAAATTCTAGTTTCTATACATATAAATTTCAAATCAATCCAAGTTGTGTACTGAAAGTTATGCTCAATTGAGTACTGCTGCTTGGAATGCTTGAAAAATAAGATCTTGACAATAGAGTGACTGCATTTGTGATGGGAATTTGATTAGGGTTATGGTTGGAATTAAAACTTGTTATCTTCATGAAAAGTGTTCCAAATTGAGTCTAGTTTCTAGAAGTATTACAAGTGGAAAATTTTGATGAGTAAAATTTTAGTTATGCCCATTTGGTCTCTAAGAGTTGCCTTAGAAATTCTAAAATTTTAATGAATTTGCCTCTTTAATTTTAATCTAAATATCAATTATTTTATCTTTAATTAATAGGGTCTTTGGATAGAGGAACTCAAGATTATTTAAGGATTTCCACAAGCAAACAAACCTACTGGTGAGTGTCCTAAAATCATTTCTATCTATTAGTCATCGATTTTTATGAAATCATGTGACTTGTTGAAAAGCTCAACAACGTGACCTGTTATCATTTGACTTGATATTATACTTATTAATTGTACCTATATTTGCTATGAACCAATTGTGTGTTTTAATATTTGTTCCATATGTGTAAATCCACTTTTCAAACAAATATGCTTTAAAGAATTTTTTGACTAGGCAAAAAAAAAAAATGGACTGCACTAGGCTTTAAGCTCATCCTTGTTTAAAATTATTTTCCTTACAGGTCTCTGAACATGGGGAGGGAAAGAGAGTACTCAAGAGAAGAGTTTTTTAGAATAGTACGGTTAAATAGGTGGATGTTTTTGAGACCTAAACAGCTGAAGCAGTGTAATTATTTTTGAAAATATATGTAAATTTTATTGTTTAACCATGTTTCTGGCATATAACTGTTTATAATTGAGACCTAGCGCGAGCCAGGCAAGCGTCCCGAGCCTAGTTGGGGCCGTCACATGGAAAATGGCTTTTACGTATGATAGGAAACATGTGAAACCACTATTTTTTATGCATAAGTTATTAGGTTGTTTGCATTGAGTAAAATGTAATAACTCTCAAAAAAGCGTATGTAGTGCGTACCTTTGGTTAATAATACCCATGCAGGAGAAAGTTCACTTCCATCACTGAATGTTGAGGGTTGCATTGCAAACACATGAAGTATAGACATTCCATCATCATTTCTGGCTAAAGCTACATCCGGATGGCTCACTGTAGCACCGAGAAGCTGTGATTGCCACAACGAGATCTACACGGGTTGGTCTTTGTAATTTCCTTAGTTCTTAATCGATGTCGCGCGCCAGCATATAAGATTGGAGTATCTGAAGCATAATCCCCGAGTAGAGGCAAGTGTTGGTTCTTTTTCACCAATGCTTTGGCAGTCGTCACGTCACATGCCATGGCCGCATGATGAAGGGTAGTGCGGCCAAGTTGGTCTATTATCTCAAGATCTGTTGGATGGAGGATCTCCACCAGCTTCACTACAAACTCCGACTCGCCACTACTGGCCGCCGCATGCAGGGCATTAAAGCCCATTGTGGGGATTCTCTGGGTCTTTGCATTTGTATTCTGATTAAAGATTTCTTGAGCAGCTTCCCAGTCCCCTTCCCTCGCTGCTGCTTGTAGGCGTCCCCTGAGCCGCTCAGCACTTGAACATCAACCTTAATCGATTGAGTTTATGTCTATATATAATTAATTTTATATACACACACTAAATCTTTTTTTTCCGTGATTAGCCCGGGATAAACTTTTTATGCAAATATTCATTTGTTTAATTATAAATTTTGAAGTCTTAAAAATGAGATTACAACGTAAAAACTTTGTTAACTCCACACATCTTAAATCCCCTTCTACCCATATTAAAGAAAATTTGAAACGCATCATTCAAAAGAAAACAATTTCCAATGTCTTTTGTAACTCCAGACATCTTTTTTTTTTGGGCAAAAGATGATTAATATTATTGATGTTTTTGCATGAAGCTTGTACAAAAGTCTAGCAACACTACACTAAGCAGATTCCTACCTTATACAACTAAGGCTATTTCTACTGCTACCAATAACATGATATAAGAAAATTATACACAGAAGAGAAGAAATCAGTCAAAGATCTTGTGGGAAAGTCCCCACTCCATTACCAATGTCCAATTTTGATAATTTAGAGGGACTTTTCTCCAAGAAATAACTGCTTCTCTTACAGATGTTCTAATTTGCTGAACAACACTGCTGGGTGGCAAGAGCATCTTCTGATGAATGCAATTGTTCCGGGCTCTCCATATGTGATAAACACTGGCTGCTAGCATTAGTCTTAAATCCTCTTCTACCCATATTAAAACATAAAAACTTATAAATACATTTGCAGTTTAGAAATTTCTGCAATTTATAGCAGTATTTGGAAAGATTAATCATATTATAGCGAAAGTACAAAAAGTTAGAGCACTTGGGTAGATACCAACTAAAAAGCTATGGCTTTAAACATTTGGAGCTAACACATTGGTCGTTGGGCATCATAAAATATGGTAATCATTAATCATTCGATATTATCTCGTTATATCATATATGATGAAATCCAGTTACAATGAAAAGAGTAAATAAATTCAAATTAAAGCAAAAGTAAAATTATAGAAGGAAAAAAGATTTTAAAATAAAATTAAATAGAGCTTTATGGGCAAATATAAACAAATGAGCTTGTATCTTGGGCTAATATAAAAGTCAACCCCATTAGCCCATGCAATTAATATTTATGTGTTGTAAATCTAGTGCTAAATATTAGATAAAATGGAGTAGAGAGATAGAAATGTAGGGTGAATTAGTGATTTTATTTACACAATTGCTCAAATCTTTCAAGAGTGCTACAAGAGAATTATGGTTACAAGAGTTACTAGAATTATCAGAATCATTCTGGAAGATGAAAGATGACCTTTATTTATGACAATATAAGATTAATGGTACATAAACTGTATTTAATACCCCTAAATGAATTTAGAAATTTGACATCATGAATTGATTATTTCAATATGAATTGAGTTGTTTCAGAATGTATTGAGTTGCTCTATATAAAGTAATAAGTGTATCAAATGAATCTTGTAAGGGGACCATGCACTAATCTTCTTGGGAAACAAAATGGACATCCACATCTTTTAGTTGTTTCATAACATGATGCATTAATAGTTTCAAAATCCTCCATTTACTTTTTAACAATATCTTTACTATAATAAAAAATTTATAAATGAAATTTTGATCTAGTACTGTGCAAAAAAGCTTTTATTATAAATATGATCTAAAGCTCAAAAACTCATTGAAATTTTACATAACCATATAACTAGCACATATCAATTATATTATGCTAAATAATCTATTTTTCAGTCTAACGGTGATTAATTATAAAAACTCCAATACTGCTAATGTTTTTCATTTTTTTCCTAAAATTTATTCAACAAAGTTAGTGGTACCCAAACAAAATTGCGTGCTTCTAGATTAAATTCAGAGTTCCAAGATGCCAATTATAATAAAATTTTGTTAATTTTTTTTGTCAATTTGCAATTAAAGCCTCATTCAACTATAGTTTAAAACCTTTGACATGTTCCCTACATTCATCATAGCGTAAAAAATTTCGAAATTTTTTTTTGTAGATAGCGCTTGAAAACAGAAACAGGGCTATATTTTCATTTTCAAAATTCCAAACATTGATTGAGAGTTCACAGAAAATGCGAACCTATGTTCCGCCATGACGCCGTCAAATTTGACTGGCAATTGGCAGTGCACAGGTGATTGGCTAGAGGCGAAGTTTTACCAGCAAATATTTCTCATCTGACCTTTAAAATGGTATATCCGTGCATATAGACAATATAATGAAAAATGGAGGCACAACAATTTAAATTTTATGAGAGAAAAAATGAAAAAAATAACTAAAGAAAATAATACCCGTTTGAATTCATTTTTTTTTTTTTTTTGTAAATTTGGCACAAGGCCTATAGGGAAAAGGGGAAGGAGAATCTAAATCAATTCCACAATCCATCTCAAAAGGCAATTAGTAACTTAAAGGATGAACCATAGGGTTTAAGTATTCGTTTGAATTCATTTTTCAATGGAGTTTTTGGAAGGACATAGCTTAGGATTTGTGATTTGAGTATGTCTACCTATATTCTAAAAGGAAAGCGGAAGTTACTATAGTAGCTTCTATAGCTGCCACGTGGATAGATTGGTTGAGGGCTTTGAAATTTCCAATCAAATACAGAAACGACGTCGGTGTGTGTAGTACCTCCTGACCTTCTGTTTATTTATAACTAATTTACTCTTTCCTTCCATTCGTTGCTTCATCTTCACAATCCTAAAACAAAACCCAAATCTTATCTCTCTCCTTCCCCAATCTCTTGCCCCAAGTTGTTTCCTATGCTCCTCTTTCCGCACTCTCTCCTCTATTACTAAACCATATAAACAATCATCCAATCTTTTTCTCTTATTTTTTAATCTAATCTTGGACGGAAAATAAATCTTAAAGATCTATTACAATTTTTTCCTTCTCTTTATTGGTCTTTCTATTTTTTTGCTAATATGTACTTTTTTTCCCTTTTTTTTTTCTAATCTCTATCGCAGCCAATGGGACTCCAAATGGCGATGAATGGTGGTAACCTTCATGGAGGCTTGGTCACTGTGCCACCATTGGTGGACCATACCCCTCAAACCCTTATCTTCCTCTCCCCAACTCTGCTTGGTTTCTCTCCCAACCGCAAATTCGCCGCCGCCCATCACCATGACTCCACCACCGCAGCATCACCTCCTACAGGTCACCATATTAAACAATCACCTCCATCTGGGGAGGCTTTGTGGGATTTTTATTAGTTGTCTAACTATGTCCAGGAGTGCAACTTGATTTTTTTCTTTTTTCTTTTTTTTTTTGTAATTTTTGTTCTTTCATCAGCCATCAAACTAAAACAAAAGAGATGGTTTTATTTACTCTGATTTTTTTTAATTTATTTAATTATTACTATTATTATTAGTAGTAGTAATAGGAGGAAGGAGGAGGTGAATAAAAGATTAGAAGCATTTATTAATATTTCATCTTTTTTGCTATTGAAATTCGCTTGTTTTCGTCCTTTTCTTGTGGGTTAAAGATAGGATTTTTGCTCATTAAATTGGTACTTTGTTTACCTTTAAATCCTTCTTCATGCTATTAGAGATGGTATGAGGTTGTTTTTGGTTGTCGTTACACGTGCGATAAATGAAGCCCGAACGTTTGGGTTTATTTGCCTCACGGTTGGTGTTCCACGCATTTTAACAGTTGAAGAAGCTGTTCGTGAATTATGTCTAATAGGAGTTAGTGTAACATTATTAGTGAGCTTGCATGTTGGAGTTATTTCTGCACCCACTACACTAAAAATTAACGTTATTTCTTATTTTGGTTTCAAACTTTTAAACTTCTCACATTAAATTCTTCTTATTTATAGATTGTTTCTATATATTACATTTCATCTTTTCTTTTTTCCAGTTAGCATTCCAGTAAGGATTGGTCTGCTCTTCGTGGCTGTGCTCTGTTCATCACAGGTAAATCATGTCTACATACTCGTATACAATTAATTTTTTAGTGAAACATGATGATCCGTAGTTAGATACTCCTTTTTTCTTTATTACTAATAAGGACAAACCAAATGATTGTTGACACTGTTATATATTGCACTTGATACAGGTAATTAATACTAAATCTGTTATATATTAGATACTCCTTTTTTCTTATAAATAGAGCATCACTTTCTTTACCATAAATGGAGGCTTTGTGGAAATTGCTCCGTTTTGGATCAATTGTGGCTTGGATGTTCTGTAATGTTGTGTGCTTGGTGTATTGTTTCCTATTTCTCGTTCAATTTTTTCTTGATTGGGCTTTTGTTTTTTTTTTTTTTTTTTGCTCTTTTTCTGTAATTGGTTTATATAAACTTAATTTTTGGTTTCATGATTATTAGAAAGGGGAAAAGGCTTTGATAACTGTGGTGCTTTAAGGTAATTCTATTGAAGGGGGCTATGACTAATGAGGTTTACTGGGTACCTTGGCCTATAAAGATGAAAGATATTTCAAGAACTATTTTGGTTCGTCTTTACGGTGTAGGTGTTGAAATTTTCTTCAACTAGGATGGTCAAATTAGAAGTTTTGAGTGTATGTCGATGCACGGTCATGGACTCATGGACCGAGACTGCTTGGACAATTTTTGGAAAGAAGAGTTGAGGAATTCATTCATGCTAAGACATGTTGAATTTCAATTAAGTAGTTTTTCATCAGATTAGTTTTATGTGCTTACTAGAATTATTTGTTGAGATAATATGGATTAGACTTGTTTTTTCCTTCCAATTTTGGGGAAAAGAATGAAGCTGTGATAGCAATAATTTATAGCTTTGATATTGAAATATTTGATTATGTTATCAAGTTGATGCAAGTTTCAGTTTGAGATATTTCTGTACTTTTTAAAATTTGGAATCCCCTTGTACCAAAAAAAAAAAAAATTTAGCCTCATAATCAGTTTCAAATATACAATTCACCAGTCTGATTCAACATATTATACATGGAAAGAGCTTGACAGCATCTTTAGCTTTGTTTGTGTTTTAATTGGAATAAAGGGACTGAAGCATAGATGGGCACATCTAAACCTTAACATTTTCTCAAGAATCACTGAATTTAGCCTGATAAGTTGTAATTGCTTACTAGAGAAAGAAACATGAGTTTTAGCATTACTAATAGCTCTCATACATTAGGCCAAAGTGACCAACTACACAATATTAACAAGAGAAAAGGATTAAAAGAAAATGGCTTTTTTAGCACCCTGCAATTTTTGTCAATTAGGTCCAGTTTTTTAGGTACGCCTTCAATCTAAACATATAAGCTTCTGCATATTTGTTTCTTTGGGTTATTTCACATTGATTTCATGCTACAAGAAGTGTAATTTGCTTGCTTGATAGAAGAGAATGTTTTCAGGTTTCTCTTGGGATTGTAACTTATGTAAGATTCTTTTGGTGCCAAAATTCATATTCTTAAGGTGGTTGATTTATGTACTTCTATTGTGATCAATTATGGTGACAATTATTATTGTGGATGGCCTTTATTGTTAGTTAGATTGTATCTTGCTTCACAGGCAGATGTCAATACCTTCAATTTTTTTATTATTTTTTATGTCTATCTTGAATTTCCTTTATTTGTTTATTGGCTATTCTGTATCAATTTCTGGCTAGGAATATTTTCCTTACCTACTTGCATCTACTTATTTATGATTTCTTTCTCTTTGAAGGTTATAGAATACAACCTTGTGACCTTAATGCTGATGTTTTTAGTTTTGGGATCGTTGTATGGGAGTTGCTGACGGGAAATGTATGGTTTTATTTCATTAGTGGGAATTAGGAAAGGATTATTATTCACTGTTCTATTATGTATTCGCGTTTTCATTTGCCATGGGAGCTGGCAATTGGAGAGGTCCAAAAGATGAGAGCCAATTCACTCCACTGATTTGTTATTTCTTTTGCAACAAATATATTTCTTTGCATGTTACTGGTTTTCCCAACCCACCCCCAGCCTCCATATCTTCTGTTAAAAAACTGAATAAGCGACCATTTTATCCGGTCCACAACCATTTCAAAGTCCAAAATAGTTTTTTTTTTCCACTTCTTTTTAGGGTCTGAGGCCACCTATCCCAAAGCACACTCATCCAAAACTTGTTGAGTTGCTTCAAAGATGCTGTCAGCAAGACCCAACATTGAGACCTGACTTCTTAGAGATAATTGAAATTCTGCTAAAAAAAGAAAAAAAGAAAAAGGAAATAGCTAAGGATGTACGATGGATGAGCTTTTTCATTTGTTTTGTCTACGTTCGAATACAAAGCATTCCTTACTGTGCTAAGAAGTTATTGTATATTCTCTTTGTAAATGGAGCACTGCATGATATTCTGGCTACAATTTTTCTTTCAGATTCTTACTGGATGTGGAGCAAGTTGGCGATGAAGACAAGGTCCAGCAAAAGAAGAAATCTGGAGGCTTTTTTTTCTGCCTTTGGACGTGGGAATCACTCGATGAAAAGATACAATTTCATAGCATGTACACATTCTTTAGTTATGTCATCTCTTGTAACAGCTTATACTACACGTGAATCTCTTCTTGATCAATGTTATCATATTTTCTTTCTTTGCAATTTTCAACCTAATGGCATTACAAAGTTTTTTAGCTTCTTTTGTTTATCCAATAATCTTATTAGATTTGCCATGGCCTCTCACTGTAACTGGACTTGATGAGCTGGATTAATTCTCAAGGAATTGAGGCTGATAACAGAGCATTTTCGTAAAGCTGTATATGTCATTTTTCAATTTTTGTATCTCAATTAAATATGAATTTAGCTCTACTATTAGGGATGTCTTTAAATCTAATTTTTGTGGATTTAAATCTAATTAAATTTTTGGGTGGGCCTAGGCTGTGCCTTGCACAGCCAGGCCCCTCTAGTATATAGAGAAAGGAGAAGATAGAGAAGGAGGGAGAGAGCACAAAAAATCCACCTGTAAAATTGACAATTTTTAAACCCACTACTTTTTACTATCATTTTTCATATTGAAATTTTTAATTAAAAATTTAATTATTACTTATTTTTCATGATTATGTGTTTATTATTGTCATTGTGATTATATTTACATCTTATCATGACAGATTAATTAGACAACCATCATTTTCATTAACCACTTATAAAACAATAGAATCTCGACAAACAACCAAGGTTTTATTTTTATTACCACTCTTAATAACTATTGAAAACATTGAACAAGACATGAACAAATTTACTACCACACTCAAAACTTGAAATGAAAAGAAGAAATAAAAGATATTTGGTATGAAAATCAAATGATCCTTGAAAGGTCTTTGTCACAGCCTTATTTTGTTAATCTGGACATTTTCAGAGGATGCGGTAACCTGCAAATCAAAAGAGTGTAGGACATGCCTTCTGACAATTAACGGTAGCCAATTTTATTGACGCACCAAAACTTGCAATCCCTTTGTTCCCCATAGATGCCAGGTCCAGGTGCGAATACGATTGTCTGAAAAAGCAAAGGAAGCTACAACCTTGTGAAAATTAATGCAGTGCAACAAGCTATAACAGTGATGGGAATGTTAGCCCACTTGACTTTTCTCTGAAGTACCCAACCAATTGCTGTACCAAAAGCAATCATCATTGTGGCTATAGCAATAAATAAGGAAATGAGACCTCTTAGCAAAATTTTTGGAAATGTTTCCAGAAATTCTTCTTCCGTAAATCTTGATGTATAAACTGACAAGAACATAAACAAAGTCATAGCTGAGGATATCATGAAAGTGGCATTTGATATGAAAAATGCCACAAAAAGTTTTCTATTTGAAAGAATTGGGAGGCCTGTATTGCTATTATTGTCACCGAGTGCATTTATCATGGTAGCATATGCAACTGTTGTGACTAAAGTAGTTACGAGTATACATGAGTTGGATGTATCCTTCATCCATTCCTTAGCATCTTTTAGCAACTGTTCATGCTGCCCTAAAAAATAATTCTCGAGGTACTTGGCCTTTAATTTCCCTTCCCATCATGTTCTTTTTCTTTGTCGGCTTTTCATCATCCGGTGCTTCCACCATCTTGTTTCTTTTCATAGTCAACTCCTCATAAACCAACGCTTCCACATCTTGTGTAGATAAACTGAATTTCTAAACAATGCATATCTACGATGTCATGAGAAACCAATTCAGGAAAAGATATTATTATAAAATTAACATGCCTTTAACTAATCACCTTATATCATATTAGCATTGTAAGAATACTCCAGCATTTTGAGGATAGAATTATTACCCGAAACCACTGTAATTCTCTCCGCATCTGAAAAGCTGGACCCGGGACCGAATGGATCATGATTTGGCTTGAAGCTCTAGAAGAATGCGCTGCAAAATGGAGGATATTATTCTCATATTCATCGATTTTTAATTCAGCATAAGCCTTGATATTTTTTCCAATCAAATCAATTAGGCAATTAAATATCTCCACTCGGCGATGCTCAATAGCAGCATGCAATACCGTTCGATCGTTTCTTGTGTACCATATTAGATCAGGAAAGTAATTTACGCACATTTCCACCTGTTTAGAAGCTCCATTTTCTACGGCTAAATGCAAGACTGCATTCCCCTTGTGTTCGTCGTCAAAAAAGTATTGAAAAATATACAAATCACTTTGCTTTCGTAGCTCCTTACAGACAAAGTCAACAAGTCTAAGTGGTTCCTCTCGCTTTTGCTTCCGACGCATTAATCTTCTTACCTGCCGTAACATAAAAGAGAAGTAAATATCTTAATATTTGAAAAGACATTCAAACATTCAGTTAAGTGCCTACTTGCAAGCAATTACAAAGCATGATTGTTAGGTCGTTTGCATTGAATAAAACGTAATAACTCTCAAGAAAGTTCATGCGAGTGCGTACCTTTGATTAATAATAATTCCCACGCAGAAAAAGGTTTACTTCCATCAATGAATGATGCAGGTTGCATTGCAAGCACATGGAGTATAGACATTCCATTATTGTTTCTGCCCATAGCTAAATAAGGATAGCGTTCAAGGATCCCTAAAGCAACTTCTGCAGAAGAAATTAACAAGACAGTGTAAATTTGTGAGTGATCCAAGATTTTAAACTTTGACACTTACTGAATTTTAAATTCAAACTATATGACTTACTGTAGCATCAGGAAGCTGTGAGTGCCACAACGAGATTGGCACCTAACTCGCACTTGTAGATCCAGCTAGAAGAAGGCTGTTGATCTATGTCTTCAGTGGTAACTTTGTAGAGATAGTCTAGCATTTCCTTGGCTGTTGATCGATGTCTCCAGCGAGCAGCACATAAGATTTGAGCTTGTGAAGGCATATTATAATCCCCTAGCAGAGGCAACTTTGGGTTCTTTTTCACCAATGCTTCGGCAGTCCTCACATCACAAGCTAAGGCCTCATGATGAAGAGCAGTGCGGCCAGCTGGGTCTCTTATCTCAAGATCTGTTGGCCGGAGGATCTCCACTAGCTTCAATACAAACTCCGACTCGCCACAACTAGCCGCCACATGAAGGGTAGTCAAGCCCTTTACGGAGATTATTTGGTTCTTTGGAATTTTATGTTCCTCAAAGATTTTTACAGCATCTTTCCACTTCCCTTGCATTGCTGCTATTTGTAGGTCTTGCGATAGTCCGCTTAGCACTTGAACATCAACTTTATCAATTGAGTTTACGTCTACACACACACACACACACACGAAATCGTTTTGTTTTCGTGATTTGCCCAGGATGCCTTTTCGTGCAAATATTTATTTTCTTAACAATAAATTTTGAAGTTTTTAACAATTTAAAAAATATATAAAATTTTAATTGTGTATTCATGAAACTGTAACATTAAAACTTTGCTGACAAAGAAGATATAGAAAATTTGGCACACATCACTCCTAAATCCAATTTCTGATGTCTACCCATATTAAAAAACACAAAGATATACAAACACAATAGAATTTAGAAATTGTTTGCATTTTATAGTCGCATTTAGAAAAGATTAATCATATATATTAATAAAAGGACAAATTAATTAGTAAAAGCCATGAATAAAAAAAAAAAATTTTAGCGTAACAATTTTGTACTTATAAACATTTCGTTAAGGTATTCTGCATTGATGCGGTATCTAAACACAAAATACAAATAGATAATTTCATTGTTATAAAAAACTTGAATAGAATAAATCAAAAAACAAAATGCGAATGAATAATTCCATTGTTATAAAAAAAATTACACTTGAATAGAAGGGAAACAAAAAATTAACGCGTTGAATTTTATTTTGACGCATGATTGGTATCAAATATAATAATTTAAACTATACCCAAAAATTTGAATTTCGATTGTGGAGGCATAAAGAGATAAGTTATGTGAGCCTGAAAGGGAGAATGTACACGTTGTGCCCTTTAAATTAGATAGCATGAATTCGTATGTATATGTAAAAAGCTTTGGATTTTCTATATTGCCCCTCGACTTGTTACATGCAAAAAGATTTAATGGGACTGAAAATATTAGTATAGGGACTAAACTTATTAAACCAAGAGTGGAAGAGCTTACTGTGCTTTGTTAAATAAATTGAAAAATTAAATATGCTATATTGCCAGACGGTAATATCTCAATAGAAAATGATATTCACCATCCTCTTTACCTTCTCACACACCTTTCAAGTGAAAAAGATTATGCTAATAAATGGTAAAAAAGATTATGTGAGAGTTAAAAGCGTGTGTAAATATAATTATCCCTGTGTCAATAAACATAAGATAAAGTGCGTAGGGGCTGAACAAAAATTAATTCTTTCATCCGCTGCCCTTCCGAAATTGCTTCAGTACATCCAATAACATCTCTATATCTGTTACAGCTTCTATATCTATGTTTGCATCCATTTCTGATTTGAGATGACAATCAAGGTGCATAGATTGCCATTTATTTATACCTAAAAGAAGAGCATCACGTAGGGGTGTGCACGGGTCGGATATCCGACCCGCATAGGGTATTTTTTGACCTAACCCGCTATATGCGGGTCAGGTAAAAGTTGTAACCCGTATCCGTATCCGCATATGGAGATATCCGGCAGGTCGGATATCCGTATTTTTCGGGTCGGATATCAACATTTTTTGGGTCGTACCCGCATACTATTAAATTTGCTTCAAATCCTAGATAATGTAATAATAATTAGAGTGTCATTTATAAAAAATATAAACTTAAATAATATATATTAAATCAAGTGTTACAAACCATGAATTTGTCACAAACAATAAAAAAAATTTCAAGTTTTTGAGACAGAGAAACACTACACACAAATCTTATAACATAAACATCAACTATGTTTTTGAGGCAAATAATGAAAAAAACACACAAGACAACTATCATAGCTAGAGTTTATAGTATCGCATATTTAATTCTTCACATTTCAATGTTGATAATGCGATACTCCTTACTGCCTAGGATTACAAAATAAGAATAAAAGATATTGATATTAATATTAATAAAAAATAACAAATACTACAGTAGTAACTTCACATAATAATATCTAATAGCATATTGCATAATAATAATAATATCACATAGTAATATTACACAATAATATCACATATTAATATTAGAAAACCTTATAAGAATAAAAGATATTGATATTAATATCAATAAAAAATAACAAATACTACATAGTAATTTCACATATATAATATCTAATAGCATATTACATAATAATGATAATATCACATAGTAATATTACATAATAATATCACATATTAATATTAAGAAACCTTATAAAATTATATCATTAACCCCATATGCGGGTCGGGTCGGGTACCCGCTGGGTTTTAAAAATCATGATCCGTATCCGACCCGCTTAGTAGAGTAACCCGCATATGACCCGTATCCGCTAAAACTCGCCGGTCGGATACCCGCATTTTTCAGATCGGGTCCAGATCGGATCGGTCGGGTTTTCGGAGTCACCGGGTCAACTTGCACACCCCTAGTATCACGAACAATACTTCCTACGTCACTCGGTCCAAAAATATCTCAACTGTTGCGTGGTTAAGGAATTTTAAAAAGTTCCTCTGCAGCTCTTTGACGATTGGTCAATTAAAAGAACCGATAGGATCACAATAAGATTTAATTGACCGAAAATGACAAAACTATTTCTTTTAGATCAAACAGTGGCCCCAAATTCAAGGCAGCAGAAAGTTTTCCTTTGAGATTTGGGTACGGCCTTTGCAGGGACAAGTGCTTATCAAGTGTGCAAATATATTTTCTTTTATCCAGAATCAAAAGAGGAGTCTGTTATATTTCAAGCTTTACAACCATTTACAAAATGGGCAACCGCCCAATAACACTTTTTGTGGTCTCTTTGACCCACAAGGGAAAATCTATTTCCCAAATCCCATCTCTGAAAACCTCATAAGATATTGTAGATAATAAGTAGAAGAACACTTGTGTAAAAAATAATTTTTATTATCTCTGTATAAAAGATTAATCTTTTGCTTATTTTAGTGGACCGTTATCCTGATACTAACCTCTTTTATATTTTAACTTTTTTTTTTTTTGTCCTCAAAAAGGAATAACGAGAAAAGTTTTATAAACGAACATCAGCCAATACAATTCCTTAAATGCACGGCAGATGGGGCTCCATATGGGACACTAATTCATCTAAAGCAAAATGAAGCTTTTCCATGAAGTTAAAAAAGGGAGATAAACGTGGAATAAAGTTTAGCCATGTATTAGAAGGCTTTTGCGAAGAGAATTGTTCATATGCCAGGTTTATGAGTGACGAGAACTATTCTTTTGAGATTATATTTTGGTACGAGAAGTTTCATCTATAACACAAAAGCGCAGAATATCAATAGCTACATGAGACGATGGAGGAGGAGGGGAACCCCGGGGCCTAGGCCCTGCGCCCCCGGGGGGGGGGGGGGTGCACAAGGCAGCATTAATTGGGAAAAAAAAAGAAAAAGAAAAGAATTACATTCAGGTTGTGTTTGGTTCTTTAGAATTGGAATTGAATTGGAATTACAATTATGTAGAATTGTAACTCTATGATTTATAATTCTAAAATATTGAAATTCTTTTGTTTGGCAAATGGGTAGAATTGAAATGGAATTCATTTGGAATTCCAAATTTTTTGTTTGGATAAGGAAGAATTCATTAAGAATTGGAACTGTTTATATTTGGAATTGCATGATTTTTTGTATATATTTTATTATCTGTCCATCTATTTTGACAAATACTCGGTGCGTGAAATCTAGATTGCATTACACATAGAATTTAAGTCATTTGTATAATCTGACTAGAAATAGTCGTCTACTTACGTGAAAAACGGTAGATTAACAGGTCGTTCCCCCCTCCGTGAGTAGGACCATTCAGCCACGAGGTTTTAGTCTCCCCGTACCCGTTATGCTGCAGATCCACTTTCTTTGATCACTTACTTTCTATACTATTTTTCCTTTTTCTTTTTGCATTACACTTTGCATCGACACCCGTGGCTCCCTCGAGATCTTGACTCAGGATTCGCAATTAATGCGATAATTCTGACCAAGCCTCGACGGGACATTTCGACCCTCTCGATACTCACATTTATATTTAAGATTTGCATTCATATAGATACATCCAAATGCGATAGAATCTATAATTGATTTAGGAAAATTTAATTAAACCTCGCAACTAGCCTTGACTAGGTGGAAAAGGTGCCTTAGGCGCGAGCCTTTGCCTTCCCTTTCTTCAAATGTGACTCCTGGATCTTCTTCTCTCATTTTTTCGTAGACCGCAGTTGGAAAAAAGTTTTCAAATATTTTTCCAAAATTTTAATTTTTGCTAAATAATTTTTGGGTGACTTGGTACATCCTAATTCAATACCAAGAGGTGACTTTATTTTTTAAAATAAAATCCTTTTTCAAAATCAATTGGCCAAAATTGTCGCACTTTTAGTCCCGGCCTTATTTTTTTTCTAAAATACTATTTTTTCTAAATAATAATTTTTTACTAAAAATTAATTTTTTTCTCACACAAACGTTTTCCAAAAGCTCTTCTTTTCGAAAAGAGTCACCGGACTAGATTGCCTTTTGGGCGCGACAGTCAACGTCCCCACCCGTACCATCGATTTCGGACGCGACAAACAGCATACATGTTTTATGGTTTGGAAATAATTTCACTTCAGCTATGATCTATGACATGTATGGTACACAAAAGAACACTTTAGATAGATCCCCTTTCTTCTTTGGGTAAGGAATGGAGGATCCATCTTAATATTATATGGAAGTATAAAACAATAGAAGCTTCTGTATTGATTTAAATGTGAGCAATCAAACATCAATGAATATGAAAAATCAATTGAACAGAAATATCCTGGATTAGTCCAAAAGGTGGTGTTGGGTGTCAAACCAGCAAAATAAATAAATTCCTACTCCAAGAAAAATATACTCAAGTATAGTAGTGAGTAGGGTCGTATACACAGAGACTGGTCGATTTATTTATTTCAAATCACAATAATGGGGGGTTTGGAGAATAATTAAATTAAAGAAATTTAAACCTAAGAAACTCAAAGGAAAAACACAAAATTAAGTTAAACGAAGTGAAATAAAACCTAAGCTCTAGTCAAAGGAATAATTTCCACTCTGGTTCAATTTAACTGATCATCGATGCAATAATAAATTTCTACGTTCATGAATAAATTGGTTATGGTTGTTGAGAAGCTCTAACAACCTGCCTTTCCTTACTGTGTCGGTAATCAAGGTACGACCGTTAATTACTTCTCTAATCAAATAATAACCCTAGGTACGACCTTAGGATTCAATTATTCAACAGCTTTAAAACTAGAAAAGCCACCAATTCTAACCAGCAAATACCTACGAGGCTTTGTTTCAAATTAGATTATTTATTCCCGTGATATAATCCAAAAGTTTCTATTACTATTGAATTAATCACTCGCCACAAATACTAAAACTATCAAACAATTACGGATTTGACGTTTTAGATGGCTTTAGATTATTTGACAATTAAATAGTGGCCAATTATTTAACTGCGCAAAAATAATCACACAAGAATGAACACAATCACCTTGGAATTAAACAGAGAATAAATAAATACCAAAAAATGCAGAAAATAATAAAACAATTAGATCTCACAGTAATAGATGAACCAAAGCTTCAATTATCCTTCAACTAGATAATATGTCTTCAAATCCCAAAAGAAAAATAATAAGAATTTTTCTCTAGAGAGAGAAGAGAGAAAAACTAAAAACTAAAACTAAAAAGAAGACTCTCTAATTTTTTTCTCTACAGAGCTGCGTATGTCCTCTTCCTGCAGAAATTGCATTCCCCTATGTCTTCCTTTTTGTCGCCTCCACGTTTCTTTTTCTTTTTCCCTTCCTTCTTTCCTTTTTGCTCTTTGTTTCCTTCTCCAACTCAATTTCCTTGTAAAATCTTTGCTTTTTGGAAAGATTCCTCTTTTCTAATCAACTCTAATTCCTTCTTAATTTCTTCCCAATTCAGATTCACCACATAAAAGAAAGTGGGACCCTCCAATTGCAAATCTCTTCTAATTCACGTCCAGAATTCTGCACAGCAATACCGATAGCCCGTGGTCACGCTCTATCAAATCAAGTCTTCTGAAATTTTCTGCAATATTAAAGCCTTTTCTCCTTAATTTCCTACAAACCAAGCCAATCACCAAAGAGTGAATAAATGGAAAGATTAAACATCATCTTTAACTAAAATAGGGAGGAATTAAATAGAAAATATATGCAAGTTTAGCTCTCTAACAGGTGGAATAAGTTTTCAACTTTAAATACAGAACCCCAATTGCTAAGAAAATTGTATGCATGTAGTCGATTGACGAAGGAGAAAATTTCTTTGTGCATCAGCTCTCCAAAGCATTAGCCTCGAAGATTAGTGCATTTCTATAGTGATCTTTGCGTTATTGTAGTAACATATGGTCCAGATCTACAAAGAACCTAAAATATATCTTACCAAACATTAAGCATCATGCACACAACTTGTCCAAGTATTCTATTTACACTGAATTTGGGTCACATTTTGATTCATCTTGTTATCTTTGAGTAATTACAACAAGAAATGGTCAGAATCTACAAAAAAACTTCAAACACATATTCCTAGTCTTCTGACTGATAGAACTAAGGTGGTCCAAGATTTCCAAATCATAGAACCCACTACTTAACAATCTCATCCGTAACTGATATTGCAAAGCACTTAAAGAGTACCTATGCCTTTCTTATACAAATTGAAACTTTCATGCCATGTTGAAATATTTGGCTGAAGAAGACATGAGTTTACACAAATTTTGAATGACAGGACATCATTTACTAATACCATTAATTAAAGGAACATTCACCAAAACACACCCTCGACTGTGCATTTCAACCAGAGTTTAGCTAAATCAATTGTAAATCTACCTCTAAATATCAATATTACTACATTGCATCAAGGATCTGTGCACCATAGATCTGAACCACAGAAATGATATGATGACAGAGATAAAGATATCTTTGACAATGATGACAAAGCAATTAAATAAACCATATTCATTAGATGAACAAAACAATCCTAGATCAAGAAAAAACTGATTATTAGGTTAAAAATAATAGATAACTATTTTCAAGTTTAGTAGCTTATAGAATGATACATTTATGCTTAGGTAGTGTAAATGACTACAAATACATTAGGCACAACAAATGTGTAAAGACATCCACATAGTAAAAGGTATTCTATCAGAATGTGTAGGAAGGTATCATATCCTCACTTAAGAAAAATGCCATCTAGTGTCTCTTGTGTCATTTATGCAGTCATAACTAATTTTCAGAAAGTAATTAAAACTTAGTTAAAGTTAATGACACTTCTCAAGTTCACTAAAATCTTGCCAAGGCCTCTAAAATTCATTTGAATCTATAAACCACCAATAATAACCATCAGTGGGTAATAAAAATTGCACATATGACACCAGTTTAATCAACCAATAGTATATTTTAATAAGAGGTAATTATCTTAAAATTGTTGGTCTTAGACCATAAAATAATTAATTTAAATACTTTATTATTTGGTTCTAGACCAAATAATTAATAAAATAACCACCACTAACTTTTCAAAAGAAGACTAATTTAAAAATGTGACCTTACCTCAATATCACAATAAAAATGTGAAAATTTAGTACCATTCCTGATGATTACAAATTTGATAGCTACCAAGAAAGTACAATAGGGTTGAGACCCATACGAATTTTAATTCTAATACAGAAAGTCACAATACATCGCCTTCTACAATAGCCAACTTAAGTTGTTGATACTATTAGATTTCCACAATCAGTAGAAGCAAAAACTTTCTACACACTTTAATTTTGCCCAAAATACAGTTATAAAATTAGAAAAAATAATTGTTGTTAGAAATATATTCTTTCAATTCTTCAAGAGTCTCTAAGAATATAGGAATTTTAATAATGTATGTATTAAAGAATTAAATAGAATAATATAGAATTAAATCTCATCATAAGTAAATTTTCATTACATAATTTTTACAAATTAATTGTATAACCTGCAAATTATTAATAATAACCTTTTATTAATACTCCATAATCTTTACTTTATAAAAGCGGGGAAGGGATGGATTTCGTCCCCCCTTTTTCGTAAGAATTGCCAATTTGGGGGGTAGGATGGTCATTTTGTGGTGTAACTGGAATAAAGCTCAATTGAGCGAAATCTTCCCGCCGACTTTTTGGTAATAATGGTTTCATTTAGGGGTATGTTTGTCTTTCTCCACTGTAAACAGAATGGATTGTGGATTATTGTGGGCTTAGAAGTGCTACGTGTCTCGGGGATGGGAGACGGGCTAGAGATTTAGTGGAGGATGTTTTGTTCTCTTTTCAGCCATTCGTTGGCCTTTTTTGAATATGGACCATTGATCAATTTTGCTTGATGAAACGTTAGTGGAGAGTGTTTGGTTTTCTCTTCATCCATTTGATCAAGTTTTTTTGAATGTGAATCGTTGATCTATTTCCCACTGAGAAAGGCTGAGAAGTGCTTCTTTAGTTTTGAGTATTAGATCAAGTAGAGTGAAGTGCAGCTTTGGGAGGGAAGTAAGACGTTTGTTGCTCCTGTGCAAGCTTGCTTGTTGGGAGATAGGTGTGAATCGCTTCTTGTTTTTTGCTTTCTCTTTGTGTGTTTCTGATGCTGCATTTTAGTTTGCCTGCTCGTTGCATGTTTGCTGTACGTTTGTAGCCATCTTGGTGTTTTATTACTTTGCATGTCCTTTGGTTCTTCATGGCATGCGAAATTTATACACTGTTTCTGTTTTTTTACCATGTTAGGCCAAATTTAACGCATGGATGTGCTTCTTTGCTAAATATATGCATCTTAGCTGTTTACATCATTTTTTGTTTTGAACATTGGTCAGATTGCCTTATTTGCTCTTTTTGTTTTCCGTTTTTTGTCTTTGTTCACGTTCATGCATGCGTATTAAGTTGTGCATTTTTTTTTTCGGCATCTCTTGTTATGTTGATTATGTTCTTGTTTTTTCCTTTGGAATTCCAATGATGGATTGGACAGAAATTTAGTAAGTACTATGTTCAGAATTGTATATTTGCCTTGTTGACTAACTTGTCCTGTTTTCTTTTATTAAGAGTTGTGTATGTTTTTCTATTGTCTTCCATTCATGCTTTCTTGCTTATATTCATTTGCAGGAAATAGTGTTTTCTTTTTATTGTTTTTATTCCATGTTTTGTTCACTTGAGTTGTTTGTTTATTTGTGGAGTGCATAAGAAGTGAGCAGTCATTTTCTTTTTAACTCTGTAGGGATACCGTGTGATTCCTAGGTTCTTAAATTTTGGTAATTTTGTTGCATTGCTTCTGCTACATTTCAGAACGAAGCGGTAACTTGCAAATCGAAGGAGTTGAAGGCATGTCTAGAATTTTTTTTTTTTTTTTGAGGGCCCCGAGATTTCTTCGGATACATGCCAGGCCCAGATTTAAATGTCCAATAAAGCAAAGGATGCTTTAATAATATGAAAATTAATGAAGGGCAACAAGATATGACCCAAGGGGTTTACTAGTGTCTTTTAACCTTGACATACTGTGAATTTCAAATGCACACGATATGACTTACCGTAGCACCCAGAAATTGTGATTGCCACAGCTAGATTTCCGCCTGATTCGCCCGTGTAGATCCAGTGAGAAGAAGGTCCGTCTCCAGTAATTGTATAGAGATATTCTACCATTTCCTTAGCTTTGGATAGATGTAGCCAGCGAGCAGCGTAAAAGAGTAGAGTTCCAGAAGACATATAATCCCCGAGTAGAGGCAATTTTCGGTTCTTTTCCACTAATGCTTTGGCAGCCCTCACATCACAAGCTAAGGCCACGTGATGAAGAGCAGTGCAGCCAAGTGAGTCTCTTATCTCCAGATCTGTTGGATGGAGGAGCTCCACTAGCTTCACTACAAACTCCGACTCGCCACAATAAGCCGCCAGATGAAGGGCAGTCAAGCCAATTGTGGAGATTTTTTGGGTCATTGCATTTCTATCCTGATTGAAGATTTTTTGGGCAGCTTCCCAGTCCCCTTGGATCGCTGCTGCTTGTAGGTCTCTCGAATGATCGCTCAGCACTTGAACATCAACCTTATCGGTTAAGTTTATGTCTATGTCTAGATAATTATATATACACACGCACACACACTAAATCTTTTTTGTTTCTTCGTGATATGCCTCGGATAGTTTTTTTCATGCAAATATTTGTTTTCTTAATTATAAATTTTCAAGTCTTAAAAGTAAAAAATAAAATAAAATTTGTAATTGCGTACTCATGAAATTATAACTTAAAAAACAAGGGTTATTAACGAAGAAGATATACAAAAGTAAAGAAAATTTGAAACACATCACCCGAAAAACCAATTTCTAATGTCTTTTTGTAACCCGGCACATCTTAAATCACCCTTCTACCCATATTGAAGCATAATTAAAAAGGTGTAAATACGTTAGCAACTTAGTAATTTTTTCATTTTATAGCTGTATTTGGAAAGATTTATCATATTGATGAAAGTACAAATTAGTAAAAGCCATGAATTTAATAAAAATTAAAATTTAATTTGTAACAAATTTGTACTTATAAACTTTTCATTAGAGTATTCTGCATTAATGAGTTATCTAACCACAAAATACAAATGGATAATTTCAATGTTATTAAAAAGCTCAAATAGAAGAATCAAAAAATAAAATGCAAATGAATAACTCCATTGTTATAAAAGAAATTGAACAGAAGGGAAATAAAAAAATCAACGCGTTAAATTTTATTTTGACACATGAATGGTATCAATTATGATAATTTTAAATATACCAATCTTACTAGAAATTTGAATGTAGATTATGAGAGAGGAGAAAGACAGAGAGAACGGAACATATGAGAGATTTTATAAGAGCCCGAAAGGGGGAATGGATAGACTGTAAGGACAAATAGTGTGGATAAGTATGTGTATATGAAAGCTTACTTTGAGTCAATGGACGTGGCAAGTCTTCTTGCCTCTCGATTCGTGACACACACAAAGATTAAATAGGACTCAAAATATTAGCATATACAGGGACTAAACTTGTTAAAATAAAAGTGAAAGAACGTATTGTGTTTTATAATTAAATAAATTGGAGGACTAATATCCTATATTTCCAAAAGGTATGGTCAATGATATTCACATACCTTTCACGTGAAAATTTTGTGCACATTGATGTAGTTAAAAAGGGTGCATGAATATAATATCCCTATGTCAATAGCTCAAAAGAGAGTCGACTGTTCAATAAAGTGCAACTTCAATAATATGAAGCTAATTATTGTGCAATCCTGAAGATTTGCTTGCCACTCTAATTACACTACCAATTAAGTGTGTAAATGAAGTGAATAAAAGTGAATAAAATTAATTCTTACATCCTTTGCCCTTCCGACATTTCATCAGTTGATTGCACCCCCCTGCATCGTACATAATCACTTCCTCTGATGCATTTTCTAAATTTATGCAATGAGCCATTTCGGATTATAATATGACAATTTAGGTCCATAGATACCATCTATTTATAGCTAGAAAAAGAGCACCACGCACAACACTTATTATACTCGGTTAAGGAATCTCTTGAGAGCTCTTTGACGAGTGTCCTTAAAATGTTTGATGGATCACAACGTATTTAATTAATTAAAATGACCAAAAAATAGTACCCCTTTTAAAGGCGGTAGTGAGATTTCCTTTGGGATTTTGGTACGCCCGTGTGAAAGACGAGATCCGGTGTCCAATCAATCTCTTGTCGGATACTGTTTAGCAGGTACACGTCAAGTGCATATCAAATGTACATGTAGATCTATGGAAACATCACAAGCTATTGTAGATAAAAAAATAGATCAATACTTGGGTAAAAAATAATTTTTATTGTATCCGTATAAAAGATTTTTTTTTTTTGCTTATTTTAGGGGAATGTTTTTTCTGATACTGAATTCTTTTATTTTTTTAAAAGAAAAGAATAACAAGAAAAGTCTTATTAACAAAAATCAGCCAATAAAACTCCAGAAATGCAGGGTGGATGGGGACTGTCTTCTAAAGATAAATAAAGATAAACGTGAAATAAAGTTAAGATAAGTATGTAACGCAACTAGATTGGAAGGCAATTACAGAGTGAGTTATTCATATATTAGCTTTACGAGTGTTGGTACCACTGATAAATGTGCGCACAAACATTTTTTCTGAAGTACATCTCCTTGATGGACGACAGTATTAGTAAAAATCAAACGTATGTGATTAACTGAGAAGGACAAAAAAAAAAAAAAAAAAAAGAAACTATTCTTTTACATTATATTTCTGTAACGCAAAATGTAGGTGGTATTTCACATTAGAAGAAAATATGACGAATAGCCATTGGCAACACGACACAAGGAAACAGGAGGAATAAAAGGAAAACAAGGCTATAAAGGGGAAAAAAAACAAAAAGTAAATTATCTAGACAAGACTCGTAAGCAACCGGCATTGGAAGCATTGGATCAACAAAGGAATATTTTAAATAGAATAAAGTTGTTTACCTTAACTGACATTACAAGAAAAAGATCATTAAAAGGCGACAATTTTCAGTAACAACATAAATGTTGTCACAAAATATCACTTTCAACAACGTGCTTCTTGTCACAATTGCTATACAAAAATCTAACTCTTCAATGAAACCAGTGATATCTTGTCACTGATTTTCTGCTAGAAGGTGCTGATGACCTGGCATTTTTAATACTGATGAGTGCTAAATATCGTCGCTGAATCTGCACCTTGTTCTGAAATATATTTCTAAGTTGTCACTGAAAATTTTCCATCGAAGTAATGGTGCAACATTAGTCATCACAAAATTGTCTTCGACCTGAGTAGTTCGAGTAACCATTCAGTGACAACAAAAATCTTGTAACTGAAGGGGAATTTCAGTTTCAAGCCACAACTGCCGCGAAGAAGTTAAAATTTTCATGACAAAATCATTTCTCGCCAGCAACAATAATGGGGAGCGGCAAGAATGCAGAATGTAGGCGGGTATTCTGCATTGGAAAAAAAAAGAAAAGAATAGCACTAGCAACATAACACGACGGGGGACAAAAACGAAATACAAGGCGGCAATGAATGGGTATACAAAGGCATTGCAAGCATTGACCCACAAAGGCAAAATTTTAAAAAGAATGAAGTTGTTTATCTTACCTGAAAAAGGAAATTTTATTAAGCAATTTGTTACAATGACAAATAGTTTTTGTTGATTGTGAAAATGTACTAGTTTGCAAAATGAGAATTAACATAATATTATTCATTGAATATATAATGAGTTTTATTTTCTATAGTCAAGATTTATTATTACCGGAGCACAGGGCTTTTATCACAAACAAAATTACTATTTATTTAGAAATATTATTGAGTACTTATCGAGAATCACCATTTCATGTCATTTACCAAATTTCTAAGAATATTTGCTTATTCATTAAACAAACAATACTACTTGATTACAAAATTTTGTAACACCAATACCAAATTGTAAATTATTTAGTCATGCTTCCATTTTTTTTCAGAAACCAAAATACTAAACTTCCCTAACTAAAAAATTGAAGCTAAAACTAAATTATAACGTTTGCAAGGATTATAAAACTAAAATAATTTATATTGTATCTGCATAAAAAATTAATCATTGGCTTTTTAGTGGAAATTTGTCCCTGATGCTAACTTCTTCTTTTTTTTTTTTTTAAAAAAAAGAATAACAAGAAATGTCTTATTAAGAAAAGGGATAATTTCAGAAACCTCCCCTGAGGTTTCTGACAATTTCACCTAGCACCCCTGAGGTTTTCAATATTACACAAACCTCCCTTCCCTGTGTTAAATGACTGTCATATCCTTCCAACAAATATTAAACCCAATTTTAAAAAAAATTTGAGATAAAAGCCAAAAATCTTCTCACCCTCACTTCGGTTCTTTCACTTCTCCTCCTTCTCGCCGCACTCTCTTTCACTCTCTCCTTTCCGCCTCCCTTTCCTCCTCCCCCCATCGCCTCCTCCCCCCGCCACACTCTCTTTCCCTCTCTCCCTTCCCCCTTCCCTTCCTCCTCGTCCTCCTCCCCCTCCCCCCGCCGCACACACACACACACACACATACACACACACACACTCTCTCTCTCTCTCTCTCTCTCCTACCTGCTCCTTCCTCCTTGCCCATCGCGCCATCCATTCTGACTCCTCTTCCTTATTATTATCCTGACACTGTAAATCCCCCTATCCCTCTTACCTTCTTCTTCCTTGTTTCCCTTCTTTTCTTATTGTTGACTACCCCTTACTCACCTCAAACGAGCCCCTAAAAAACCACACATTTGTCCATCCATCAAGAACCACAATCACCGCACATCTTCCACCCATCAAGTACCACAATCACCACCTTCTCTATTTCTTCCCATGTATAAGGCCTTCCTGCTACTGTCCCCCATTCCCCCCCTCACCCCCCCAAAAAAAATCATCTCTGAGTATTCACTACAAAATAAAGGAATTCGCATTTGTTTTAATATTTCTGTAACATTCTACGTGGATATTGATTATGTTGGGGTTATGGCTATGAAGCTTGCTATGCTGATTATGTTTAATGTTTGATTAAATCTTCCTTGAATAGGGCTGTTCTGAATTTTTCTTAATTTTTAATATTATTTTGAAAGGCATTGGAAAAGTTGTTGATCGAAGTTCATAGGGTGGATGACTTTTTGGAGCATTGGTGCTTGGGGATATTGATTGTGGAGCTAATCGAAGATGAATGTGATAAATCCTTGACATTGTGGGACTTTGAAGATGGACTAAGCTTTCCCTTTTCTTTTTTCTTTAGAATTATTTTAGAGATATGGCACTGGGGATGCTGATTTAGTGTTGGGATGCTACTGTGTTGGGAACGCAACATAAAGGAACAAAATAGGAAGCAGTAGGTGATGCCGTTATGCTTGTGTTGGTTTTTACTTGGAGATAAATTGATTTATTTAAAAAATATTTTGGTCTTTTTTTAAAAACAAATAAGGGGCAATTTCGGATATTCATGAAGATTTGTTGGCTTACATCAGCATGTTGGATTTTTTTGTTACCAAATATATAAAATAGGGAGTGTAAGTGTAATATTGAAAACCTCAGGGGTGCTGGGTGAAATTGTCAAAAACCTCAAGGGAGGTTTCTGAAATTATCCCTTGAGAAAATCATTCATCTAAAGATCAATGAAGCTTTTCCATGATGTTGAATGAATGAAGCCTTCCCGTGAAGTTAAATGTGGAACAAAGCTTAGATAAGTACGCAAGGCAACTAGATTGGAAGGCCCATTGGGGAGATTCTTTGGGTCTTTGCATTTGCATCCTGCCTAAAGATTTCTTGAGCAGCTTCCCAGTCCCCATCCATTGCTGCTCTATGTAGGTCTCCCGGGAGATCGCTCAGCACTTGAACATCAACCTTATTGATTGAGTTGTATACACACACACACACACACTAAATTTTTTTTTTTTCGTGATTTACCTGGGATAATTTTTCCATGCAAACATTTGTTTTCATAATAATAAATTTTGAAGTTTTTAAAAAATTAAAAAATAAATAAAATTTTTAATTGTGTAGTCATGAAATTATAACATAAAAACTTTGTTGACAACAAAGATATAGAAACTTAAAGAAGATTTGAAACACATCACTCCGAAAACCAATTTTTAATGTCATTTTGTAACTTCACACGTCTTAAATGCCATTCTACCCATATTAAAACACAAAAATGCACCAACACAATAGAATTTAGAAATTTTTGCATTTTGTAGTAGCATTTGGAAAAAAAAATTAATTCTATTAATAAAAGGACTAATTAGCTAAAGCCATGAATTAAAAAAATTAAGATTGAATGTGTAACAATTTGTACTTATAAACATTTTGTTAGGGTATACCACGTTACTGAAGTATCTAAACCCAAAATACAAATGGGTAATTTATTGTTATAAAAAACTTGAACAGAAGAAATCAAAAAACAAAATGGGAATGAATAATTCCATTCTTATAAAAAAATTATACGCTTAAAAAAGAAGGGAAATATAGAATGAACGCATTGAATTTTATTTTGACACATGATTGGCATCAAATATAATAATTTAAAATATACCAAAAAATTTGAATCTAGATTATGGAGGGCACAAAGAGAGAAATTATTATGACAGCCTGAAAGGGAGAATGTATACGTTGCACCCTTTAGAATAGATAGTGTGGATAAGTATGTATATATAAACGCTTTGGTTTTTCTAAATTGCCCCCTGACTTATTATACGCAAGTAGATTAAGTGGGATTCAAAATATTAGCATAGGGACTAAACTTGTTAAAACAAAAATGAAAGAATTTACTTTGATTTATTAAATAAATTGAAAAAATAAATATGCTATATTTCCAGAAGGCAATATCTCAATAGAAAATGATATTCACACATCCTATTTACCTTCTCACACACCTTTCAAGTGAAAAAATTGCTGCTAATAAATGGTGTAAAAGATTATGTGAAAGTTAAAAGGGTGTGTAAATATAATAATCCCTGTGTCAGTAAGTATAAAATAAAGTGAAACATCAATAATATGGAGCTAATTATTGTGCAATTTTGAAGATTTTACTTGCCACTCTAATTACACTACCAACTAAATGCGTAGGTGCTGAACAAAATTAATTCTTACATCCTCTGCCCTTCCGAATCTGCACCAGTACTTTGGGCCCTTCTGAATCATCTCTTCCTCCGTTACACCTTCCCTATTTATGATTTCATCCATTTCTGACTCCGTTCAGCTTCCCTATTTATGATTCCATCCATTTCTGATTATGATATGATAATCACGGCGCTTAGATGTCATTTATTTATAGCTAAAAAGAAGTGCATTCTTGCGCAATACTTCCTATGTCACGCTGTCAAGAAATCTCTTTGAGTGTTGTACATATAGGAATATGAATAAGTTTACTAATATGTACTTTTTCTTAAAATTTAATAACATGATGAAGTTAATAAATTAAAAACTTAAAAAGATAAATTAAGAAAAGACACAAATTTGCTCTACGTGGATGCTGTACACATAATTGATTAGTTGTGGCAAGGGAGGATGGAGAAACAGATAAAAACTAAAAGGAGAAAACAAGAGTGAGAAAAACTAAAATAGAAAAAGAGAGAAAAAAAATACAATTACTCTAACAAAATATTGGAAACTTGGACGGGTTATGCAATTCAATTAACTTTTAAACTATTTTTACCTTTTTTCTTTCTCAATTTAGAGTCTTTGTGGAACCAATTATCCGTTGTTACATTGTTAGGGTCAAAAGTTAAAATTACCAACTCATGATGCCCCCATATAGCGATATTACAGAAAAATATTGGGGTCAATTTATAATTTAATCCAAATGATCAAATCTTCAGAACCCTAGCAAATACAGAAAGGAACAGCCCCTATTCTTCACTGCCCTTCTTCTTCTCTCTTCTTGAAGCTAAGATTACGAACAAAGAAGAAGAATAAAAAGGAAAGCAGAGACTCATTATTCAAAATCTGTATATTTATTATTAATTTAATTCAATCCTAAAAGAAAAAGCGGAATGGCGAACTAACGATTTGACACCAAGAATTGCTCCGAATCTGGACAGGCATTTGGTTTTTCCATTGCTTGAGTTCTTGCAAGAGAGGGCAGGTTTACCCTGATGAAGATATCTTGAACGCCAAGCTAGAGGGGCAGGTTTACCAGACCAATATGGTTGATTACGCCATGGATATTTACAGGGCCCTTCATCACACCGAAGATGTACCTCAAGGTATACATTTAAACGGTTAAGAAATTTTCAGACCTCTTTAACTGACGATTGTCCAATAAAATGCGCATAATCTTGTCCTTAGATTATATTGTGGTCCAAGTTCATGGCATCAGTGAGTTTTTCCTTTGAGATTTTAAATGCATGGCAGATGGGGCTTCCACATGGGACATTCATCTAAAGATAAATGAAGCTTTCCCATGAAGTTAAAAGCGAGATAAACGTGGAATAAAGTTTTTATAAGTCTGTAACGCAACTAAATTGGAAGGCATTTGGAGAGTGAGTTATTCATATACTAGCTTTACGAGTGTTGGTACGACTAATGACAATGCGCGCAAAACATTATCTTTTTCTGAAGTTCTCGTTCTTGATGGATGACAAGACTGGTAAAAATCAAACATATGTAATTTATTGAGAATGACTAAAAAAAAAAAAGGAAACTATTCTTTTGACATTATATTGTGGTATACAATAGGTTTTGTCTACAACGCAGAATGTAGATGGTATTCTGCGTGTGAAGAAAATGAAGAATAGCCAATGTCGACATGACTAGTGGAAAGAAAAAGAATACAAGGATGTGAGAAAAAGAGAATTACCTAGACAAACTTCCTACGAAACCGGCAGGGGAAGATAAGACTGAATTGTTTGTCTGGACAGAAAAATAGATTTTAAAAAGTAATTTGTTACAATGGCAAATATTTTTGGTTGATTATGAAGATGTACTATTTTGCAAATGAGAATTTGCATTATACTATTCCTTAAATTAAAGTATAATATGTCTTATTTTTCTATAGTCAAAGTTTTTGCTATTGTTGGAGCACAAGGAGTTTATTACTAACAAAATTACTATCTATTTAGAAATATTATTAAGTACTTAATAAGAATAACCATTTCATGTACTGTATTTAACAAATTTCCAGGAATATTTACTTATTTATAAAATAAATGATGCTACTTGATAACACAATTTAGTAACCCCAACATCAAATCATAAATCACTTAGTTGCCGTGCCCCTACTTTTTATAAAAATAAAATAAAAATACTAATTAAACTAAGCAAATTAAAAATTAAAGCTAAAATTCAATTAACGCTTGAAAGAATTGTAAAGTTTATAGTTTTTGTGGTGTAGGTGCTGAGCAAAATTAATTCTTACATCTGTGCCCTTCCGACTCTGCATCGATGCATCGAGCCCTCCTGTATCGTACATCATCTCTTCTTCTGTTACAGTTTCTATATTTATGTTTTTAGCCATTTCTGATTATGATATGATAATCAAGGTCTTTATAGCTAAAAAACAGCATCGTGCACAATACTTCCTATGTCACACTGTTAAGGAATTTTGAAAAGTTTCACTAGTAGAGCTGTTTGACAATTGTCCTTAGAGTTGAGATTTTGGAATCCAATCAATCTCTTATCTGCTACTATTTAGCAGGAACAAGAGTCAAGTGCATATCGAATGTACAAATAGATCTCTGGAAACCTCATAAGATATTGTAGATAATAAGTAGAAGAGTACTTGTGTAAAAAATAATTTATAATTGTATCTGTATAAAAGACTGTTCGTTTGCCTAGTGTAATGGGGTGCAATCTCTGATACTGACTTCGTCTGTTTTTAACCTTCTGTTCAAAGAGGATAACAAGACATGTCTTATTAATGAAAAAATATACAAAACCTTAAATGCATGGCAGATGGGGCGGCATGTTTCCACATTGGACATTAATCTAAAGATAACTGAAGCTTTTTCATGAAGTTAAAAAAGCGAGATTAACGTGGAATTAATTTTAGACAAGTAATGTACTACATTGGAAGGCGTTTGCAAAGTGAATTATTCATTTAGCAGCTTTATGAGTGCAGTACAGCTTATGAAAATGCGCACAAACATTTTCTTTTTCTGAAGTACTGATGCTTGATGTACGATAAGAGCGGAAAAAATTAAACGTATGTAATTAATTGAGAATGACAAAAAAAATTCTTTCAGATTATATTTTGGTACCAGAGGTTTCGTCTGAAATGCAGAATATAGGCGGTATTCTGCGTTAATAAAAAAGTGAAGAATAGCCAATAGCAACATTACACGAGCGAAAGAACGAAATTCAAGGCGGTATTGGATGGGAAAAAAAAAAGAAAAATAGAATTACTTAGACAAAGTTCCTTTTTTTTCTTTTTCTCCTTTGAGCAAAACAGATAAAGTTCCTAATCACCCGGAATTGGAAGCACTGGACCCACGAAGGCATATTTTAATAACAATGAAGTTGTTTATCTTCACTGAAAAGAAACTTTACAAAGTAATTTGTTATAATGGCAAAAAATTTTTGGATGATTATGAAAGTGTACTGTTTTACAAATGAGAATTAATAATATATTTTCGATGAATATATAATATGTCTTATTTTCTGTAGTCAAAGTTTTGTTATTACTGGACCACACTACTTTGATTACTAAAAAAATTACTATCTATTTAGAAATATTGTTAAAAACTTATTAAAAGTCACCATTGCATGTACTACATTAACCAACTTTCTAAGAATTTTTACTTATCTTATATCTTATATATATCTTATCTTATATATATATTAAAAGTGGAAATTTTGCGAGTTGTTACATTTTCTTTCCTATAACGCCCCTTACAAAACAAATTAATGGCAATATTATAGATAAATTTTGTTATAATTGTTAGGGCTATTTTTGTAATATTAATATTGAGTATATACTTTAGGAAGGTAGTTCTTATTGAAGCATGTTTCCTTAAATTTTTAAGGAATAAATTTGTGAATTGGAAACGATATCAAGTTTTAGAAATTACTTTGGAAATTCTTTAGAAACCAATACTAAAACATACCATCATCGACATATCTAAGAATTAAGATGTGCACCCTTGATGATTTTATTCTAAAACCTCATGAAAGGACCACACTAAAGTTCAAGCTTCTACCATTGTTGAACTCCAATATCACAAGTCAAAATCCAATAGAAATTCTAAAATTAGGTAAATGCATAGGAATTATAAAATAATATATTAAAAGTACAAATTGTGTCAAGTGAATTAAAATTTTTTTGATGGTGCCTTTTTAGAAAAAATTTAAAATCAATGTTATATTAAATATTTTTATATATTTGTTGTAATTATTTATGTAACATTGACTTTGAAATTTATAACCATCATAAGAGCGCGATACATTAACTTATTGCATTGGGAATACTTTTGGAAAGCAAAGAATGATAGAAAGATCCGCAATATTGACCATGAATAATATCTACTACAAACTTAAATGCACTTTCTATAGTTCATGGGGCTATTTATGTTACATTGACAATGGGATTTTATTTTACCAATAAAATTCTAAAGCAATAAATTTCCTTATATGTAGCTTTTAGAAATTTAACAAACGTGAATGGAACGGAATCTTGGAATAGCTTCTAAAAGTTGAAGAATAGTAAATAAGGAAATTGTTTATATGATTAACCATCTTAGAGTCTTCATGAAAACTCATACTTTTAGAAATATCCAAATGGCGTGCCAAGAGTAAATGCTTTCCATATAATTCTTTGTGAATTTAATTAAATGCTTTCCATATAGATTCTTTGTGAATTTAAAGAAGTAGAGCATATTTTATGATACCCTCCCTATAAAACTTTAGTAACCATGTTATGGCTCCACGTTTAATTGCTATTTTTATAATTATTGAGACTATTTATGTAAAACTGATTTTATGTTTTATTTTGAGGATGTACATTCATTGAAACAAATTCCCTCATAGAATAGAATAGAAAAAAATTGATGAACAATAGAAAAAAATTTTCGACAAATGGTTTTTAAAAAATTAATTAAGAATGGGAAGCATAATTTATTGGGACAATAATTTTCTATAATTAACTACACACTATATTTCGGACTCTTAGAAAGAAATAAAAACATTTTTTTTCACTAACATCCCAGTCATTCTACAAACATTTAGCAGCATGTATGTTAGTGCAATAGAAGCATGACTGAAGCAAATATATCCTTGTTTATTCTATTAAAGAATGTGCGGAGCATGAAAAAATAATAGCTGTAAAGCAACCAAAATAAAACAATGTTTAGTGTAAAAAGAACACTAAAAAAGCTTATACTAAATGTGTAGGATTCATACGCATGTACATTATATACTAAAATCGCAATTTCTTTCTACCTGCTTTTGTTTAGTAAAGCTTTTGTTTAATATTATATTGTTCTAAGCAATTGTTATATACTAAAATTGTTCAAGCCAAATATATATATATAATTGTTGTCCAGACAAATTGAATAACTTCGCCAACAAATGATGGAAGACAAATTCCAGGTTTGTATTCTCTTTGTTTCTTTTTCTTTTTTGGCTGAAAAACATTCTTTCTTTTTGGTGTTTTATGAATCGCTATATGTGACTGTTCTTTCGAATTACTTGGCCATATTTTACTAAAGATAAAGTAGTCGTCTATGTAAGTAATAGTTCCAATGATTTGAAATTCCAGGCTCTAAAATTCATATACAATATGCAATATTTGCCTCCTTGTTAGCCTTTGAGAATGAAGTCTTCTATGTAAAATGTACTACTTTGACTCTTGTCTTGGAGCATCAATTTCAACATGGATGCAACTTCATCCTTCTTTATACAAGCAATTTTCATTGTTATATAGTTTGATAGTGTCTATTTATCTATATTTATGGATTGATCACAAATAAAAATATTCTTAAGTGTTATGAACTTCTATTAAATATTGCTCATATCAATTTTAAATATATATATTTTTATTTTGTTACAAGAACTTTTGCTATAGTATGTTTAATGCTTGGTCACAATTGAATTATAATAGACTTGGGGGAGGGAATGCCAAGCATTTGGCAACAAATAAAGTTGTGGTAGGAACTAAGCAAGCGATTCTAATTGTTCTATATCAAATTTATAAAAGAAAAAACAAATTATGGAACCTCAGAAGGTACTAAACAAATTTCCAGTATCATAGCGCTGTATTGCTAAATGATAATATATTCACATGCATGTGTGTTAATTTGTCTATTAGCTTATGAATCAATTTTGGTTGATCTTAATTGTAAAAAATGATTCAATAATTCTTTTTTTTAATTAGCTTGAATTTAAACTATAATAGATGCAATACATTTTTAATAATATTTATTGTGTGACCACTTAGTAATTGAATAAAGTAGAAGTAACAAGTATCATTATTCGAATCCAAATATTAGATTCTATATATTACCGTTCAGACGCCTCTTTCTCCTTTGGGAGTGATCTTTGGCTTTATCAAATATACAAGGAATGGGAAGTAGCAATCTACTGATGTTAAGTCATGGAATGGTTTCTCCGATCCTTTTTCTATGTATTGGTATTCTATATGACCGACATAAGACTTGTTAAATATATTATGGAGGTTTAGAACTTGAGAGATAGTAACCCAACAAGAGTATACACTATATAGTTTTGGTTGGTAATGTAAATTTTAATAAAGTATTAATTGACATTTTAGTTGTTGAGAGAGAGAGAGAGAGAGAGTAGAATCAGACAATATTTCAAATTACAAATTTTAAACATTACATAAAAGTGATTACAACTAATAGCACAAAAATATATGTGTCTACTTCTAGCAACAAAGGAACAAATAACATGAAGCAAATGGGTAATTTACAAAGCTAACGAGGCAAATTATTTGGTATCAATTGTCATTTAATTTTTAATTTTTTTTCTTCTCAGTTTTTTTATAAAATCGAATCTGAATGTGTAAGTCAATAATTATCCTGCAGTCCACAAATATTACAATAGAGAATATAATATAATTAGATAACTATCTTCATCCAACAATTACAGTAAATATATATTTCTGCTAAAGGCTTCATAAAAGAGCTTGTTTGAAGCTTTATTTGTGGACATTGAAAATATATAATATATTCTTCATTCATCACCTAGCAATTGGATTTACCTTGAATGCATATGTCAATATTAGAGTAATGTTCTATGAGCCACCCCTTGAAGAAAACAAATACTTTTGAAATGACGTCATCATTGTATGGAATTATGTATAACTTAGCTAGAAACAATAATAGTATTTGTTGATGAAGCACAATGCCAAGAAATAAGGAACTTTTGCCAATAGAGCATAATTATTAACCAACTTCTTACTATTTGCATTGTATGTGTTTTATAATGAAAATCTAACATTCCTCACACTTTGATTTCCAAAGTAATTCTCGAAATGAACTTTAAAAGAAAATTGTAGTTTCTCTACATGAGAAATATAAAGAGAAAGAAGTATTTTAAAGCTTAGTCAATCGAAATTTGGTTTTATGAATGAACCCATTGTTGTAGATGGATTATGTTGAACCTGTCTTAGAGTTTGAAATTTATATTCTTGTAACCACATATTTGTATTTGGTTTTGGTTTTATATTTGTATTTCAGAACTAGAGGTAGCATTTTGGAGGATTTTTCTATGTATAGAGGATGTATAGAGGATCACTTGAATATATATCTATTTGCTTAATTTATAAATAAGCATAATGCTTTACAAATAAATATTTTACTTTGTTATATATAATGGTTAAATAAGCAACTGAAATGGTTTAAAATTTAAAATAATTGCTTTTATTACTCTTTTAAGGATGGCGAGGGCACGGATGTTCATGCAGATATTTTATAAGAATAGGAGATGGGTACAAAAAAAATTAACAAATAAAATAAGAATAAAACAAAGGCTTATACATTCTTGGCAATTAAAGAACAGTTGCATAGAAACATACTTTTGAACCATAATACCAATTGTCTACAAGACGTAGTAACGTGAGTAAAATGCCAATGTGAATTATTGGATGTACTTTTCTTTATATATAAACATAATCTAGATGCCCTTCCTCTACAATTTTCAATCAAGTTTCTCAAAACTAAGTTAGTAAGCTAGAGATTAGAACGTATAGAAAATTACAAGTCTCGCACAATGAATTTTTTTCTCATAAGATTTATGACCCCATGTTTTTTGCCATCTTGTTTTTGTTGATCACTTGTGGTGGAATAGCAGTCAACAAAGGTTTATAAAAACGAGTTTATCATGCATTATATCTGCATTCATATGCTTTACCACTCTTCATATGTTGAAACTGCTATCATTTTCTTAATTAATCCGTTAATTTTCTTTTCTTACTAATTATGGTTATATTTATATAGATACCATACAAAACAAATTTTCAAATATGATTATACTTCATGTGGACAAATTGTCCTTTGATGTTTTCTTGGTATTTACTTTCCTAATTCTACCTGGCACATTGTGAATATGATAAGCATATAACTATTTTTTTCATATTTATATAAGTCTAAACATTTATAAGATGAGATTATAGATCTTTTAAACAAGTTTTAATTAAACAGAGCCAGTTGATATGACTAATCATTTATCTAAATGTCAATTTTTAAAAAAGAAAAAAAAAGATATCATGATATAATAGTGACGAAACAAACACAGTGATTCTAAGTACCTACATAAAGGCAAGAATTTGAAACTTTTCTCAAATTAGATATACTATTAGCAATTTCTTTTAATTTGATGCTATCATAATAGTGAGAAATAGCTTATAGTTACTATTTCTCGACATCAAATTTAACATCTAAACCATTTTTAGTTAAGTACAAAGATGAAAAGATTAAGACACAATGAGTAACATTCATATGCAATTAGGATAAGAGTAAAGGTCTTATGGTAATCAATAGCTATTTTTAATAAATTTTTAAATAATATCCAAGATAATTTGAGTTTAAGCTTTATGTTTTGCTCAAAAAACCAATTAAAATAATTTAGAAAACGATCCTTGTTATTCATAAAACTAATATATCAATAATATTATTACGAGAAACATACCACGTGCAACGCACGTGTTTTTAAACTAGTTTATTAAATGAGGGATGTTACTTGATTATGCAAACAATACCAAATTGCAAATTATTTAGCCTAAATTTTAAAAAAATACTAAACTAAACTAACTAAAAAAATTAAAACTAAAACCAAACTAATGCTTGAAAGAATTAAAAAATTTATAATTTTTTGTGGATTGTTGAGAAATAAACAACAACAACTATAATTCATGAGTTTAAAATTTAAAAGAAATGAAAGAAATAAAAACATTATTAATTAATTGACAAATGGTTGAATCATCAAAAAAAAAGTTTTGAATTTTTTTAAATAAAAATTGAAATAAGAAGATAAGAATAAAAAATATGTCTAAAATAAGAACTTAAAGAATATGGGATGGTTTATAGGCCCAATAATAAATTTAGAAAAAGAGTTTTCCTAAAATTAGTAGTTGTTACTCGGTATTAGATTTTAGGTGCACCGAATCACCAAAAAATTTAATCAAATTATCTAGCACAAATAAAACCTTCTTCCTAGATGGCTCTCAATTATTTAAAAGACTAAAAAAATGAATTTGGGAGCTCAATTGGGAGACTAGATCATCGAGTTATTAACTCAGGTATCTCTACTCTTGGTAAAACTAGTTGCATGATTAGTTTAAATTTATTTAATTTTAAGGCCTAAAATTGAGTTAATTTAAGCTAAAGCACACCAAAATAAATACATAAACTACAAATAAAAATACAATTTATATGCCAATTAAGAAAGGCTATAAAAATTTCAAGCCTCGATTGAAAAGGCTATAAAATTATGCGCTTGCTCCACACTCTTTTACATTCCACAAAAGTATAAAATAAATATAAAAATAAATAAAATAAAATAAAATAAAAGTACAATGCCCTAATGTTCAAATGATAGGCTCACATAAGTTTTACAAATAGAAAACAAGACCAATTGAAAATAATTGACTTAATTTTACTAAGAAGAAAAATTAGTTAAAAATAAAACCAATAAATCTTAAAAAGCTAACCTAATGTTAAATAAGCTAATTAAAACTAAACAATAGCCAATTAGACTTTAATGGGAACTTTATTAAACTGGTATAAACTTTTCTAATTCTAAGGGCCTAACTGCATACTTCAAAATAAAGTGTTAGGGTCCAAATTAGAAGAGCCAAAAACTTAGAGGCTAAACTGCAATGGCTTGAAAGATTTTATCTTTCCAACTGAACTTTTTTTATTTTGTCTCCTGACCGATTCATACTGCTAATAATGATGATGATGATGAAGGGCTGGGAATGGTTCAAGGTGTGAAGTTTGTGAGGGATGAAGAAAGGTGGAGTGATGATGAAGCTGCAGAAGGTTGGAGGGTTAGTAGCATTTTCAGGTTCCGTTTCTACCAATTTTGGCTGTTGAAGAATCTGATGAATGGTGATCTGACTTTTTATTTTTCTTTTTTTTTTTGTCCAGTCTTGAAGAGGGGTTTAAATTTGAGTCAAAAATTGGTCCAAAATGATGAGCTTTTGGTGAGTATATTTGGGATATTTGAGAGAAATGATATGGAGTGGTGGTGGAATGGGACGCATGGTGAGGTTAAATGATTTGATGAGTTAAAAAATGAATGATTTGAAAGATTTCATAGACAAAATTACATGATAGTCTAATTCTAACCGATTCTAATAAAAATTCAAAAAAAAAAAAGTAAATATCTTGGACAGTTTCAACAATTGCCAAATTTTTATGAAAAAAATCATTATAGGTACGTATTATAAAAAAAAAATTAATGGTGAAATCAAATGACAAAGCAACCTTAGGAAACATGCCATTAATTAGAAAAACTACAAAATTTAAAGAAATACTCAATGACTTTCTAAAATCACGAAATCATAGTGGGTATCTATTCTACTACAACTTTGAAAGTGCTTACCCTAGCACTTTTCTCTTCATTAAAGGTATGCTATAAAGAATTTCTGAGTTTTGACAAGATGGTCTTGTTTACGTTGTGTGCAAACTTTCACATCTATTAAAACTATGAATCCTCCAATTCTATAATCACGAGACTTTTTTATACTGTTATTTTTCATTTTAAAATTTTAAAATAACTTAATTATTGCATATTTTTCTAGATTATTTATTGATTACTGTCTGATGATTATATTTAGATATAATCATTAGAGATTAATTAGGCAACCATTATTATCATTAATTACCCCTAAAAAGTTAGAAGAGGCGAGTAAAGAGCACTGCTATCAAGATATATAACTACTAAAAATATTCAGCAAGATATAAGCAAGCTTACAAATACACTCAAAACTCGAAATGAAAATTAGAAATAAGAGATATTTGGTACGAAATGCAAACAATCCTTATTAGGAGCTTGCCACAGTCTTATTATAATGAGGGCTTTTTCAAAGGAAGCGGTGACTTGCGAATCGAAGGAGTTCAAGACATGTCGTTTGATAATAAACTGGTAGCCATTTTTATTGAGGGACCAGGACATCCAACCCCTTTGTCCCCGGTAGATGCCAGGTCCAGGTGCGAATACTATTGTCCGAAAAGCAAAGGAAGCTGCAACCTTGTGAAAATTATTGCAGGGCAACAAGCTATGACGGTGATCGGAATGTAAGCCCACTTGACTCTTCTCTGAAGTACCAAACCAATCGCTGTACCAAAAGCAATCATCATTGTGGCTATAGCAATAAATAGGGAAATGAGTACCCCTTAGCAAAATTTTAAGAAACGTTTCCAGAAAATCGTTTTCCATAAATCTTGATGTATAAACTGACAAGAACATAAGTAGGATCACAGCTGAGGATACCATCGATAGTGCATTTGATATGGAAAATGCCACGAAAAATTTTTGTTTGAAAGAATTGGGAGGCCAGTATTACTATTGTTGCCACTAGGAACAGTTATTATAGCAGCAAATGCAACTGTTGCAACTAAAGTAGCTACGAGCATACATGAGTTTGATGTATCCTTCATCCATTGCTTAGCATCTTTTAGCAAGTCTTCATGCTCCGTAAAGAATAATTCTCGAGGTGCTTGACCTTTAATTTCCTTTCCCTTCTTGTTCTTTTTCCATTGTTTTATCAGCCGACACTTCGACATTATTCTTTTCCATTGTCAACTCCTCATAAACCAATGCTTCTAGAACCTGTGTACATAAATTAAACTTCTAAAATAATTCATATCTAGGATGTCGTGATAAACCAAATCAACAAAGGAAATTCTTGTAAAATTAATATACCTCTAACTTATCACCTCATATCATATAGAGTTGTAAGAATTACTACCTTATACCATTGCAATTCTCTCCGCATCTGAAAAGCGGGACCCGGGACTGTATCGACCATGAGTTGGTTTGAAGGTGTTGAGTATTGTGCTGCCAAATGGAGGATATTGTTCCCATTTTCATCGATTTTTGTTCCGGCATAGTCCTTGGTATTTTTTCCAATCAAATCAGTTAGATGATTAAATATGTCCACTCGGCGATGCTCAATAGCTTCATGCAATAACATTCGATTGTTGCTTTTGTACCATATTAGATCAGGAAAGTATTTCAGGCACACTTCTACCATTTTAAAAACTCCTTTCTCTACGGCTAAATGCAAGAGTGCATTTCCTTTGTACTCGTCGAAAAAGTATTGAAAAATATATGAATCACTTTTCTTTCGTAACTCCTTACATACAAGGTCAACAAGTTCAAGTGATTCTTTCTTCCTCTGCTTTGCTTCCTTCCTTGTCATCTTCTTCCCTGATGTAACAAATAAAAGAGAAATAAATATCTTCAAATTTGAAAAGACAATGGGCAGTCCGCAACATTGATGTACTTATTTAGTAACTTTCCCTACCATACTCTTCGGCAATTAAAAAGAACAAGAAATGTCGTATTGTTTTTACTCATTCAAAGTAAATTTAACTATAATAATTAATTTCTGGACAATTTTCCCAATATCAAGTTATTTGCATAAGAAACAGGACATAATGATATGAATCTATTGATGCTGAATGACATACCAGACACTTGAATCAAAGGATTGGTGGCTTGGTTGGAACAATATCCATTTTGGACATGTCTTCTAGAATCGTAGTACTAAACATTATTCTTTGTATACCCATGTTAATTTGCCACCGTTAGTAAAAGGAAAATAACAATATTATAGACACTATAATATTGACATTTACTCATAAGAATAAATCTTTGAATGGATTTAAATGATTACGAAACTAAAAAAATAAGAGAGTGATCTGACACCTTTTCAATTTTGTTGTCATTTAGAAATGGGAATCCAGAGCAACGTTATTCCGATTTTGTTGTAATAAAATGCAAAAATTACAATTAGGTCTCGTTTGATTTGCAAGGATTTTTAACTGGTAAAATAATTTTTTTCCTAAAATTTAAATTGCATTGTTTGATTAATTTTTTAAATTACTCAAATAATAAATAAGTTTCTCAAAATTTGAAATTTAGGTGCAGATTCTTATGATTATATATTCTCATATTTGTAGGTATTTTGATTAATTTCCTTAGTGAAAATTAATTATTAATTGCCCAAGGGCATCAATATGGCTATGATGCTGTCCATGCCATTGCACTTAATATTGATAAATTGGAGCCACAGGTTTCATATGAAATAACTTGAAGAAAATTTTCACAGGTATCATTATTTATGCATATATATTTCACATTTATCCTTATATCTAATAGTTACAAAATTATAGGAACTAAAACATTATATTAAAACTACACAATCTTTTGGCATTTAGTAAAACCAAGTTTAGCCAAAGGCTCTATTTTTAAAGTTAAAAAAGTACGTTTAGCCAAATGCTCTATTTTTAAAGTTAAAAAAAATATGTTTAGCCAAATACTCTATTTTTAATGTTAAAAAAATCAATAATAAGTGTTATTTCTATTTACGAAAGCACTTTTTTTGTTAGACGTACCAAATAACATGCTAGAAATGTCGAGTTCGAGTACTCACAATGAGAAAATAGCCACTTCAAATTAGAGCTGTAAACGAGTCAAGTCGAGCTGAATATTTCTAATTCGACTCATACTCATTTAATAAATAAGCCTAGCTGACCCGAACTTGTTTATTAAACGAGCCTAAATTGTGTTCGACCTCAGTTCATTTAACTATACAAACGAGCCAAACTCGAGCTTTTACAAGCCGAGTTGAGTTTTGCTCCTGAACAGCTTAGTTGAAATAAGTGAAAAAGTATTTTTTGAGCCAAGTTGAGGCGAGTATCTCATGTTCAAACTCTTGTTCATTTATTAAACAAGCGAGCTCGAAGTTTGCTCGTTTATTAAACTAAGTGAGCTTGAGCTTACTCGTTTATTAAATAAGCCAAAATTTGTATTCAAGCTCGGCTCGTTTATCTATACGAACGAGTTGAACTCGAGCTTTCACAAGCTTGAGCTAAGCTGTGTTCGCAAACAAGTTCGGTTCCTTCACAGCTCTACTTCAAATCTTTTGTCCATTTTTTAATGTTCAATTATATCTATTATGAAAATATTTCATATTAACGTGAAATTACATTATATCACTAGTGACATGGTGTAATAGCTTACGTTTGACACAAAAAAATTGGACAACAAAAAAAAAAATTGGATAGAAGGATTTGAACCGGAAAAAAGTGAGAGTACAAACTTTGCGAAGAAGAGGAAAAGGAGTGAAATTTTAAGCTCTAAACGGCATCTATGAAAGGGGTAGGTGTGTCCCTTCTATTCTGTTTTGGCGCTTTCAGTTTAAGCTCTCCTACTTAATTTATTGTATGGTTATTATTTTTTTATTCTTATCTATTTATTTTTTTTAGAGCGTCGACTGATTCTCATTTTTTTCTAATATAATTAGAAAAGTTGACCAAATCAACCTTTTCACTCCAGGTAAAAAAATGATTATGTTTTGATTAAAATGGTGGAAAATGGTTTTCCTGTATGACAAGGAACATGTGAAACCACTATATTTATATGCATTGAATAAAATGCAATAACTCTCAAAAGAGTGCTTGTGTACGTACCCCTGGTTAATAATTCCCATGCAGGGTGACAGTTCACTTCCATCACTAAATGCTGAAGGTTGCATTGCAAGCACATGAAGTATAGACGTTCCATTATCATTTCTAGCCAAAGCTAAATCGGGATGGCGTGCAAGGATCTTTAAAGCAACATCTGCAAAAGAAATCAACAAGACAGCGTAAACTTTTGAGTAATCCAAGTGGTTATTAATGTATTTTAACATTTCACAATGATATAACTTACTGTAGCACCAAGAAGCTGTCAGTGCCACAACGAGATTTGCACCTAACTCGCCCGTATAGATCCAACTAGAAGAAGATTCGTTTATAGTTGTAACATCGTAGAGATAGTCTAGCATTTCCTTGGCTGTTGATCGATGTCGCCAGCGAGCAGCATATAAGATTGGAGCTTGTGAAGACACATATTCCCCGAGTAGAGGCAACGTTGGGTTCTTTTTCACCAATGCTTTGGCAGCCCTCACGTCACAAGCCAGTGCCACGTGATGAAGAGCTGTGCGGCCAATTCGGTCTCTTATCTCAAGTTCTACTGGATCGAGGAGCTCCGCTAGCTTCACTACAAACTCCGAATGGCCACAGCTAGCTGCCACATGAAGTGCAGTCGAGCCCTTTGCGGAGATATTTTTGGTCTTTGGAATTTTATATTTCTCAAAGATATGTTGAGCAATCTCCCACTTTCCTTCCATTGCTGCTGTTAGTAGGTCTTGCCATGGTCCGCTCAGCACTTGAACATCAACTTTATCAATTCAGTTTATGTCTATAAAAAATTTTGTTGTAATAAATTGTATAAAAGATTATGTGAGAACTAAAACGGGTGTGCCAATATAAGAGATCTTACGTTAATAACTAAAAAGAGAGTGGACTGTATGATAAAGTATAATATCAATAACACCAAGTTAATTATTGTGCAATCTTGAAGATTTTTTATGCCACTCTAATAACAGTAAGAAGCAAATATGTAGGTGCCGAACAAAATTAATGCTTACATCCTCTGCCCTCCCGAGTCTGCATCAGTACATCGGGTCCTGGTGCATCGCATATCGTCTCATCCTCCATTACAGCTTCTATATCCATGTTTACAGCCATTTCTGATTGTGAGATGATAAACAAGGTGCATAGATGCCTTTTATTTATAGCTTAAAAAAAAAAAAAAAAAAAAGAGTATCATGCGCAATACGTCCCACGTCACGCGGTTAAAAAGTATCTCAACTGTTGCACGGTCAGGGAATTTCAGAAAGTTCCTCCAGAGCTCTTTAACCGAAAATGACAAAACTATTTCTTCTACACTACATTGTGGCCCCAAATTCACGGCCGCAGTGAGTTTTCCTTTGAGATTTTGGTACGGCCTTTGCAGGGACAAATGCATATCAGATGTACAAATATATCTCTGAAAACCTCATAAGAATTGTAGATAATGAATAGGAGAATACTTGTGCAAAAAATAATTTTTATTATATCTGTATAAAAGATTAATCTTTTGCTTATTTTAGTGGAGTGTTGTCCCTGATACTAACTTGTTTTATTTTTTTTCTTTTTTGCCTTAGAAAAAGAATAACAAGAAAAGTCTTATCAATGAACATCAGCCAATATAATTCCTTAAATGCATGGCAGATGGGGCTCCATATGGGAAATTAATCTAAAGAAAAATGAAGCTTTCCATGAAGTTAAAAAAGCGTGATAAACGTGGAATAAAGTTTAGATAAGTGTGTATTGTAGCACACTAGATTGGAAGGCATTTGCGAAGAAAATTGTTCGTATTCTAGCTTTATGCGTGCTTCATATAATATTACTAGCTTTATGAGTGCTGGACAACCGATGAAAATGAGCACAAACGTTTTCTTTTTCAGAAGTGCTGATGCTTGATGGTCGGTAAGATTGATAAAAATTAGGGTAAATTACTATTAACCACCTGTAGTATCGCCTTCGATTACATGAACTCCTATGGTTTCAATATGACCACATAACCCTTTTATGATTTTATGATATGTGAAAAATAGACGGAATCAATACACCGTCACAGAATATTCCTGAAATATTTCAAATATCCTTCTATTGATGCTGAATATTCCGTAACAGTAAGTGGATTAAACATGCCTAGTGCGGAATATTCCGTCCATTTTTCACATTTCATAAAATCACAGGGGAGTTATGTAGTCATATTAAACCCATAGAGGGGTCATGTGGTTGAAAGCAATATCACAGGGTGGTTTAATAGTAATTTACCCTAAAAATTAATTAAGAATGACAAAAACTATTCTTTTGACATTATATAGCAAAATGACACATGGACAAGAACGAAATGCAAGGCGGTATCGAAGTTGGGGGGAAAAAAAAGTTTAAACCTTGAAATAATTCCTAAACCACAGGCATCGGAAGCATTGACCCACAAAGTCATATTTTAATAAGAATGAAGTTGTTTATCTTAATTAAAAAAGAAATTTTACAAAGTAATTTGTTACAATGGCAAAAATCTTTGGTTGATTATGAAAATGTACTATTTTGCAAAATGAGAATTAACATGGTATCATTCGTTAATGTATACTCTGTCTTATTTCCTACCGTCAAAATTTTGTAATTATTGGAGCACAAGACCTCTATTGCTAACAAAATTGCTGTCTATTTAGAATTATTATCAAGGATTTCTTAAGAATCACGATTTCATGTTCAAAAGTTACCAAATTTCTGAAAATATTTGCTTATTCGTTAAATAAGTGATGCTATTTGATTACACAATCTTGTAACACCAATACCAAATCGTAAATAATTAGTATTGTGTTCCTATTGTTTTCAAGAAAGTAAAAATACTAAACTCAACTAACTAAAAGATTGAAACTAAAAGTAATTAATGTTTGAAAGGATTATAAAATTTAAACAATTTACGTGGTAAATATTTTCCTTATATTTTTTAGATATTTCTCCTTATCAAACTGGTATCAGAGCCTGTGGTTCACGTCTTCGACTATTGGGGTACTTATTGATGGTTGTTTCTTCTCAGTGTTTGGCAGATAAGTTGCTCTCTTCTTTAGATGTCAGATCAAGGAGTCTGGAGTTAGGCTAGGATATGATGATGTTGGATTAGGGGTCTAGTTTCTTTAGAAATAAAGATGTTAGGTCCATATTTAAGTTGATGAAAAATGAGATTGTGTTGATTAATTATTTGGGCTCGACAGAGAGTAGGGTCTCAATGTAAGGGTTTACCCATGAATGGAAAAATCGTTAGGTCCATAAGTAGAGTTTATCCCACATTGGTTTGAGGAAGAAATTAAGGAAGAGGATTTAATATATAAGTAAGGGCTGAGGACCTATTAGTTTAAGCTTTTGGGTCAAGGTTTAATTTCAACTTATATAATCAAACTCTGGTGAAATTTTTCAGATTTTTCTTTGTAACAAAAATCAGTCAAGATAACACCTTAAATGCATGGCAGATGGGACCGCATATATGGAACATTTATCTAAAGATAAATGAAGCTTTTCCATGAAGTTTAAAGTGTGATAAACAAGGAATAAATTTTAGACAAGCATTTAATGCATCTAGATTGGAAGGCATTTGCAGAGTGAGTTATTCATATACTAGCTTTACTTGTGGTGGTTCTACTGGTGAAAATGCGCACAAACATTTTCTTTTTCTGAAGTATTGATGCTCCATGGATCAAAGGAGGTTTCATATCTAATTCAGAATGTAGATGATATTCTGTGTTAGAAGAAAACGAACAATAACCAATAGCAACATGACAAGAGGAAAAAATGGAATACAAGGCCATTAGAGAAAAGAAAAGATATCCGGACAAAATTCCTAAGCAATAGGCATTGTAAACATTGGACCCACAAAGGCATATTTTAATAAGAATGAAATTGTTTATCTTAACAGAAAAAAGTGATTTTACAAAGTAATTTGTTACAATGGTAAAATAGTTTTTGGTTGATTACGAAAACGTCCAATTTTGCAAATGAGAATTAGCATATTATATCATTAATTCGTTGACAATGTAATATGTCTTATTTCCTATAGTCAAAGTTTTGTTATTATTGGAGCGCAAGGCTTCTATTACAAACAAAATTGTTGTCTATTTAGAAATATTATTAAGTGCATATTAAGAATCACCATTTCATGTACTAAATTTACCATATTTCTAAGAATATTTACTTAATTATTAAATAAAAGATGCTACTTGATTACACAATGTTGTAATACCAATACCAAATCGTGAATTACTTAGCTTTCATGCCCCAATTTTTTTTAAATACTAAACTAAACAAACTAAAAAGTTGAAACAAAAAATAAATTAATGCTTGAAAGAAATGCAGAATTTACAGTTTTTTGTGGATTGCTGAGAAATAAACAACAATAACTATAATAACAATGATGAAAAGGTTTTTTCTTGAGTTTTAAAATCTAAAACAAATGTAAGAAATAATAAGGTTACTATCTAATCGACAAATTACTGTATTAAATAAAGAAAAAACAAACAAAATGCATTCTAAATGTCGATTAAAAGAAGCTATGCAAATTTCAAGCGTCCATGGAAAAGGTTTTGGAATTACATGCTTGGTACACATTCATTTACATTTCACGAAATTATAAAATAAATATATGAAACAAATAAAATAAAATAAAATAAAATAAACTACAATGCCCTAATATGCCAATGATTGGCTCATGTAAGTTTTAAAAACAGAAAACAAGATCAATTAAAATAACAAACTTAATTTTACTAAGAATAAAATTAGTTAAAAAATAAACCAATAAAACTAGAAAAAAACTAATCTAATGTTACATAAGCTAATCAAAACTAAACAATAGCGAATTAGACTATAATTGAAACTTTATTGATGGTGTGAAATTTGTGAGGGATGAGGAGAGGTGGAGTGTTGATGAAGCTGCTGAAGGTTGGAGGTTTTATAGTATTTTCTAGTTCTGTTGCTATTTTTGGCTGATGAAGAATCTGATGAATCTTGATCTGATTTTTTTTTTTTTTTTTTTGGTCCGGTCTTGATGAGGAGTTTTAATTTGAGTCAAAATTTGGTCCAAAATGATGGGATTTTGGTGAGTTATATTTAAGGTCTTTGGGAGAAATGATATGGAATGGTGGCGCAATAGGGAGGCATGATGAGTTGAGGCGTGCGGAAGTGTGAACGGCAAAGAACTATTGAAAATCAGTTTGATCAACTCATGACCCTGTGGAACTCGTCCAACAGAATCAAGACAAAAAGCTGGTCGAATAATAACTTGGTGATCTCAACCTCAAGGAAAAACTTATTCCAATCAATCAAGACAGTCAAGTTAGTTTGCCTTGAATGTTTTCAAATTTGTTGAAGTCAATTCAATCGAATTATTCTAAACCTCAACCTTAAATAGGAAGAAATCTAGGTGATAAATACATTGAATCTAAATCAAACCCTTTGAATCAATCCTAAGCTAGAAGAATGGTCGCCATGGAATTACTTCAATAAGATCAAGAGTTAATTTAATCCAAGAACCTAAGACAAAGCTCTTTAAAGAGAAAATTCAAATTTTATTAATCACACAAATCTTTTCTAAAAATTCTATGAACAGTAACTCAGCCTTTTAAAGGTTTATAAACTCATGTAAAGAAAAGTCTAGTAGCTTAACTAAAGTAAACTACTAAAACTTTAAACCTAACCTAAGTAGAATACCTAACAAAACATGATTTAGGAACTAACTAAAATAGAACAAAGCTAAACTAATAAAATACTATAAAAAATTGTCCAAGTCTAATAAAATTAAAGGAAAATTTGTCCAACTAAATATCATGGGCTAGTTGTCCTCATGTGGGCTTCAATTAGACTTGTTAAGCCAAATTCTTGAGTTATTATGGACCTGTTAACCCAATTGAACTTCAAGCTTTCTTCGTATTTATACTTAATCCACAACCAATAAACAAACTTCAAGTTCAATTCTCTAGCTTGATGCACAGTTTCTTCAAGCCCAAGAATGATTGAAAACACGAGACTTCTTTTTGTACAATCCTCCAAATTTTGCTTGAAGACTTGATCCAAGTATATATCACGAACTCTCTCAAAGTCGGCAGGGATTCCAACATGAAAATCACTTTAATTCCTATCATGAGGTAAAATGGTTTGATGAGATGAGTTAAAAAAAAAAGGAATGATTTGAAAGATTTGACAAACAAAATTAATATGATAGTGTAATTCCAACGATTCTAATAAAATTTACAAAAAAAAAAAAGTAAAAAAACTTTGGATATCAAAAGTAGTGAATTCATATAAGTTACTGCAACGGACATTTCGTTTATTCCTTTGGATAATAGCTAACATACTTTATACGAAGATTCTAAGTGCACATTTGAAGGCCATGTTCTATTAGTCTCGGGTGTTACGGGACTTTTCATATCAATAACTTTGTATCATCCTTCTGCATAAGTAATTTGAAGCCCATGCAAGTATTTTGTATTAATCAAAAAATAATTGATTATGCTGAACATGAAGAAAATTTTGAATTTTAAACATCAAGATAAGGTATGTATAAAGTAAGTTTTGGTCTAAATAACAAAAATTTACCACAATCCTTTTTATGTATAAATTATTAAAATAGTTAGCTTTTTCAATTCTTGTTTCAAGAAAATGAATATTCCTTCATCCGTGCAAATAGATGAATGGTTCCTATAAAGAAAGATTATGTCCATCACGGAATCCTGAAGGTCGCATTGTAAATAAATGAAGGCAACCAAGCCCGGGAAAATAAAATTTTTTTTGGTTCTTTTCAATTCCATTTCTCAAAGATTTCTTAAGCAGTTCTTTTGAAGGTCCGTCCAGCCTCTGAACATGCAAATAAGTATGTAAGCACGTACGTGTTGAGCAAAACAATATAGTGCCTATTGAACGTCTTTAATTGTATTTTTATTCCATTTAAAAATATTATCAATTTTTTTTACAATTGTTTTTAAATTATTAAATGTTCTCTATTTTTGAATATTTTTATGTACTACATATATATACATATAATATACATATATATGTATATATATGTATGTATATGTATATGAATAAGTGGCTCTACTTGTTCTTCATTATATTGTTATATTTCAATCAATTGATGTCATGTATCTTTTATATTGTGTACTAAATATTTAAATTATTATTTTTTATTATCTATTTCTTAAAACCCGAACCAAACAATATATTCTTTTTTTTTAAGGTGAAAATGAGAAATTTCATTGAGATAAAGCTATGAATTTGTACAACAAGCAAGCCTATTTACACTATCTACTAATGTTCAACTTAGATATTTACAAAAACAGAAAGGGCTATTCCGCAGCTATCTTCCAATTTTCCTTTGTTCTGGGTATATTTCTCCAACCTGTTACTACTCTCACATTAGTTACAATTTCATTCGTTGTGCAAAAAGTTGATGGTTTTTTCTGCTTTGAAAGTGGCCATGTTCCTTGTTTTCCATATGTGATAAATCATCACAGCTAGCATCAATCTCCTCACTTGGTCTAGGAAACTGTTTTGTAGATATCAGAGGTAGCCCCAAGTATTTTAATGGTAAAAAAACCCTTGGCATTTGAACAATCTCACACAACTTCTCACTTTTATTTTCTCCTAGGCCAGCCACATACGCATTACATTTCTAAAAGCTTGGTTGTAATCCAAATAGCAGCCTAAACTCCTTCATTGTGTCTGTTATGACCTAGAAGGAGTAAGGAGTAGCCGCAGCAATCAAGAAGAGGTCATCGGCAAAAATGAGGTGAGACAGTTGGACATATTTGAGGTGGTATTCAAACACCCTTGCTTCAATATTCTACTCAAACAAAAAGGTGAACATCTCTATGGCTATGAGGAAAAGATATCATGAAATAGGATCCCCTTGTCGACCTCCCTGTTCACTAAGGAAATAATCAATTAATGAGCCATTGAGGTTGATAGAATATCTTGCTATTGTGACACAAGTCTCTACCCCCCTAATATATTTTTCAAGAAAGCCCAAGAATTTCAGAGAGTGGAAAAGGAAGTCCTAATTCAGTGTATCATAAGCTTTCATGATTTCGATCTTCAAGACAGCTCTAGCTTTCCCTTGTTCTTTGTGGTACCCTCTAACAAGTTCATGCATTAATAGGATGTTCTTTGTTATATTCCTATCTTTCATGAATGTTGTTTACTGATGTGAGATAAGGTCAGGCAATATTCTTTGGAGTCTCTTGGTCAACACTGTAGAGTAGCACTTGTACAATGTATTGCAGCATGCTATAGCCTAAATTATTTCATATGTGTAGGGTATTCCACTATTGGCATTGGGGAAATAGTTGTATCATTCAAAGGGAAGTACATGTACTGCTCCTTGAAACAATATATTAGTGCTGCAACTACATCCTCCCCTACAATCTCCCAATTCTTTTGGTAAAATTCTGCTGAGTAGCTATCAAGTCCAGGAGCTTTGCTTTCAGTGAGAACATGTAAGTTTGTAATTAAAAAGTACTGTAATTTTACTATCAGTAAATCTTCTTCTCTTCTTGATCAAATGCATCATTTGCAAGTTCTAGTTTCAAAACTAAAAGATCTAGTTGTGGAAATATCTAAATTGTTGTAAGTGGGGAAAATTATAGTCACATTAACCCCCTAGTTCGAACGATTATCGGAAGAAATTGTTGCACGTTAGTGATCAGTCTTGTAGATGAAATTTTGAAACATCTTCATATAGAAGAAGATGCAAGAGTCATTCAAAGAAGAGAGTCTAAAACTATTGTTAGAACAAATAATGATGAAGAGAGGAATTCATACGCACGGAATTGGAAAATGCCAAGAAACTTGAAAATCTCAGTATCCAATTTGTTGAACTCTTGACCAACCTTGATTCTTGAACCAAAGCAACTAACACGTGGAATTGTTTGATTTGAATTACATCGCTTTTGAAGAAAATAACCCTAGAGGGGTCATATAGATTTGGTTGTGCATAAACAAGTAAACCTATCTAGACAAACCTATGGGACCTTGATCAAAATAAGAAAAGAATAATCTAAGCTACGTTTTTGGTCATGAAATTACTCTAATAAGACCAAGGTAGTTCTTAATTAGCAAAGAACCAAGAAACTCTCAATAAAGTAAAAATCACTCAATATTATTACTCAAGCTATCAAAAATTCATACAAGGGTTTGTAGCCTATAAACGGGCTTACAAAACAACTTGTAGATAGTTCTAAAAGCTTAACAAAGAGCACTAGTGGTAACCCATCACAATATAGGAACTTTTTAAGAGATGACAACTTATAAACAAAATAGAAAACTTAAAAGACTTAAACTTGATTAAAATTCATCCAAAAAATTTTTGAGGGCTGGATGTCTCCTTTTAAGCACAATTGGTCCTCTATCTTGTATCTTTAAAGGCCTCATAAATGCTTCTGAATAACCAACCCATTTGTATGCTTGATCCATGATCCATGATCCATGATCCATGTGTTGTACTTTAGGCCTTCTTTGAGAATGTATTTGATCCACAACCATTTTCACAACTTGCAACCCAAAAATTTAACTTGAACCATGTTAAGCACGAACTTCTTAAACTCCATGCGTCCCACTACATCCTCCTTTACAGACGTTCAATCTTCTTGTGAGCATTTGACAATCCATTTCCTCCATAATTAGCAAAACCGTCAAGTGTAGGTGTTCTTGGAATCCTATTAGGAATGGTAGTCATGGTAGGGTCTAGAAAGAGAAAATTTTCTAGACAAAATGCAAATACTATAGATTAGAAAAAGAATAGGACATGCTGCAATTGCAACAAAAAGAGGTATTACAAGAAAGAATGTACACAAAACAAGAAGCAAAAGAAGAATAATGGCCAAACATGCTCAATGGAGAACAAAAATGTCCATGATCTCTGAATGGAAATTATCATTGATTTCAAACTTGAGTGTGGTATCAACTACACTAAATTCTGATGATTAGTGGTATGATTCTGGCACTTCGGTCCATATTTGGAATGGCAAGACTCTACTTCAGACTTATGAAGCTGTTTTCGAAGGACATGTAGTCATTATGGGTAACTAAGACACCACCAAAGTACACGGCATTAGGATAGTAGATCTTCAATTTATGATCGAGAAGAAGTTAGTGCTCACAAAAGTACTGTATGTACCAAATACGAGGAAAAATTTAGTGTCAGCCAATAGATTAAATAAATGTTCTCTTAAAGTTATAATTGAGTCTAATAAGACAATTTTGTCCGAAAATGAAGTCTTTGTAGGACAAGGTTATACATGTGATGGCATGTTTAAACTTAGTACTAACAAAGTGATAAATTATGTTTATTTGATTGGCTCTCCTCTTATAATTTATGGCATCGTAGATTAGGGCAGTAGAACTTTACATTTTATGTCCAAAAATTGTATGATCAATTATGATTTAAAAAAAAAAGATAAGAAATGCGAAATAAATGTTCAAGCGCCAATTCTTGAAAATGAAAGAAGTAGTAATTTGCTTGATATAATTCACTTAGATATTTGTGAGTTGAATGGTATTATAACTAGATATGGTAACAGATATTTTGTTACTTTTATTGATAAATGTTCAAGATTTGTACATGTTTATATGAAAAGTAAAGATGAATTTTTTAATTATTTAATTAGTATAAATTGCTTGTCGAAAATCAATTCGGTAAGAAAATAAAAATATTGAGAAGTGATAGAGAAGTGAAAAACTACTGAATTCTCAATATTTCATGAGCACAATGAAATTACACACTAACCTAGTGCACCATGCACCCTATAATAAAATGCACCATACACCCCACAACAGAATAGTATAGCTAAAAGAAAGAGTAAAACTTTGCGAGGCATAATAAACTCTATGTTGGTTAGTTCTAGATTGCCTAAAAACTTGTGGGGGTGAAACTTTATTAGCTGCTAGTCATATTCATAATAGGATTCCTTCTCTAAAATTGAGGTCTTTCCATATGAAATATAGAAATGGAGAAAACCAAACCTATGTTATTCTAGAGTTCCCTACTATAGGGTCCCAGAATAATAGGAGAACTAAGTTGGGACCAAGGGTACTTAAAGTGTTCTTATAGGCTATGTAGAAGATTCTAAAGCCTATAGGTTGATTGATCTCAATTCAAATGTAATTGTTGAATCAAGAGATGTGCAATGCTTTGAAAATAAATTTCTTAAAGAGAAATAACTTATAATAGATTCTTCACTCAATTTGGAACCACTAAAAAATATTGGATCTTCCTCTAGTAATAAAACAAAGGAAATGTCACTCCTAATGAAACAAGGAGTCAAAGAATGAGGAAAGAATTGCATTTGCCATCTAATTTCATATCTTCACAATCAATAGTCTTCTTAGTTGAAGGAGACAAGAATATTCTACATAATAAATCCTATCATACTTAATGTTGAGGATGATCCTAAAATGTTTAGCAAAACTATGTCAACAAGAGATAGTGCATTTTGGACGAAAGCAGTAAATGACGAAATGGACTTGTTATTGTCTAATGACACTTGGGTCCTAGTTCATTTACCACAAGGTTCTAAATCAACAAGTTGCAAGTGGATATTTAGAGAGAAATATGCCACAGATGGATCCATATTAACCTATAAAGCTAGGCTAGTAGCTAAAGGCTTTAAAGAAGGAACTGAGTATTTTGATATATATGTACCAGTATCTCGAATAACTTCAATTAGAATGTTGTTATGACTTGCATCTTTATATAATTTATTTATTCATCAAATCAATGTGAAGACAGTCGTGCCAAGTAGTGATTTAGATGAAGAGGTATACATAGAATAACCTAAAGGGTTTGTGTTTTCTGGAAATAAGAAAAAAGTCTACAAATTAGTTAAATCTTTATGTGGTTTGAAACAAGCACCTAAGTAATGGTATGAAAAACTTGAGACTGTAATACTCTTGAGTGGTTTTTGATACAATAATGCTGATAAGTGCATTTATACTAAATTCACACAAGTACATACTGTAATCGTCTGCTTATATGTTGATGACATGCTTATTGTGAGTTCTTTAATGGTATACATTAGTCATACCAAGAAGTATTTATCTTCTAGATTTAAAATCAAGAATCTAGGTATCAAAATTAGGAAGCATAGTGGGGTTATGCTTTGTGCAATACCCACTATATTGATAAGATGTTGATCAAGTTTCAACATCTTAAGATAAAAGAAGTGAATGCCCCCTTTGATCCTACCTTGAAACTAAAAGAAAATTTAAGTAATCCAATCGCACAACTTGAATATGCTAGTGCAATTGGAAGTTTAATGTATGCAATATATTGTACTCGACCTGATATCTCATATGCAATTTCCAAACTTACCAGATATACCAATAACGCTGGGATTGATCATTAGAAATCAATTGAGAGTGTTCTTGGATATCTTAAGAGGACAAAGAGCTTACGACTCTTCTATAATAAATTTCCAGCAATGTTTGGTTTACTAGTGTGAGTGACAAAAGCTCCTCCATCGGATGGATCTTTACACTTGGTCTTAGTGCAATCTCTTGGACTTCAAAGAAGCAAATTGTGATTTTACATTCTACCATGAAGGCTGAGTTCAAGTTGATATCAAGTTGTGGCCACAACCTATTCCTCCAATTTCTTTATATTGCAATCTAGAGTCTTGAATAAAGTGTATATTTGTCAATCTGGACATATTAGTCTAAGACACAAGTAACCTAGACAAATGTTGAAAGATGGCATTGTGAATGTTGTGTTTGTAAGAAAATTCAACAATTTAGCAAATCTGTTGACTAAGCTATTACAAGGGACTTAGTGAATTCAACATCGTATGGAATGGGCAAAACCCATTTGACTAAAATCATTTGCAATGGGAACTCTATCTTGATTCTAGCACTACCACTAGATGAAAAGGTTTAAAGGGTAATAATAAATTATATAGTGGTTGTGAATAGTAGTATTTATAAGTCAACCCACTAGTGTGTAAAATGGGAGGTTGACTATTTGTTCATTTGTGCTCTTAATGAAGTACAATTTCTCTCAGTTTATCTTTGTGCTGTGATTTAAGAGCACATTCACCTATGTGATCATAGAAGTGGTGCCATTTCTAAGCAAATATAATTCACTCGTTACATGATCATGAATCTAGGATGGATCACATGGCCGGTAATAGTGATAATTATAGTGAATTGATCAAAATCAGTGATATTGTGTTTGTAATATTTCTTGATTAACTTTCAAACCTAGGTTTAGTGCCACAAGCTACCTAGGTTTGATAAATTCTAGTGATATATTTAGACCAAAAGAAAAGTTTAAATTTATTGATACTTTTCTTTATATACCTAGACTGCCACAAACTCAAAATCCGCGGCTCAGCCCAAGGCAACTCTCTAAATGAAATGCCAGAGAGATGCCCCGAAGACTCTCGCAAACAAGGAGTCCACGACTCAGCTCGTGGCAACTCTCTGGTAGGTTTCGAGAAAGTAGCCATAGACTCGTGACTGAGTCATAAAGTTCAAATTTCTAAACATCTGTGGTGTCTTTTCACTTGCAATTTGCCACCTTTTGGTGTCAGAGATATGATGATCATGTTTATATGAATTTGAAAGGATTAAAAGGTAACTATGGCAATAAAAACAAGAAGTCTTGAATGAAATAACTAACAAGGAGTCCTGAATTTAATAACTAAGTTTGATTCTTGATTGTTTCTACATAAAGAGAAACAAAATTTTTTCTGTCTTGTCTCTCATACTGTTGTTGTATTCTAAAGGTAAAATAGCTTTTAATCCTACAACAAATATTTTGTGTAGTGGAGGTTATTAAGACCTTAAGGATAGTGATTAAATCACGGCTCCAGAGCATTTATCTTTTGTTTTAAGTTTCTGCAAATTTCTTGTACTTATAAAGGCAGCGAAAAAAGAAAAGAGAATTACCTAGACAAAATTCCTTAGCAACCGCCATTGAAAGCACTAGACCCACGAAGACATATTTTACTAAGAATGAAGCTGTTTACCTTAACTGAAAAAAGTGATTTAACAAAGTCATTTGTTACAATGGCAAATAATTTTTGGTTGGTTGTGAAGATGTACTATTTAGCGTATGAGAATCAGCATTCTATTATTCTTTGAAAATATAATGTGTCTTATTTTCTATGGTCAAAGTTTTTGTTATTATTGGAGCACAAGGCATCAATAACTAACAAAATCACTATCTATTTAAAAATATTATTAAGTACTTATTAAGATCACCATTTCAAAAGTACAAAGCTTACCAAATTTTTAAGAATTATTTACTTATTTATTAAATAAGTGATGCTCCTTGATTTTGCAATCTTGTAACACCAATACCGAATTGCAAATTACTTAGTTGTCATGCCCCAATTCTTTTTTAAAGAACAAAAATACTAAACTAAGCTAAAAATTAAAGATAAAACTAAACTAATGCTTGAAAGGATCATAATATATATATATATATATATTGTGGATTATGTAGGTGCCAAACAAAATTAATTCATACATCCTTTGCCCTTCCACCTCTGGAGTGCATCAAATCTTACAGCATCGAAGATCATCTCTTCCTCCATTATAGTTTCTATATATATTCTTTTGGCGATTTCATATTATGATATGATAATCATGGGCATAGATGCCACTTACTTATGGATAGGGAAAAAAAACAAAAAAAAAGGAGTATCATGGACAATACTTCCTATGCCTCGCTGTTAAGTAATTTTGAAAAGTTTCTTCAAGAGCTCTTTGACAATTGTCCAATAAAATGCGCATAAACTTGTCCTTAAAGTACTGGTGTCTGATGATCACAACATGAGCGGAAAAAATCAAATGTATTTATTTGATTGAAAATGACAAACTATTTCTTTTAGATTAACGATCAAATTATTGATAATAACATGTTACTAATATTGTCTAAATATGACTGTTATCAATGATTATAAGAACTCCCCATTTACTCTAGAATCTCGACAAACAACAAAGATTTTAGTAAGGAGAGAGTAAAGAAAACTGATACCAACATATATAATTATTCAAAAAATAATGTAACTTCTTATTAGTATTGAACAAGACATAATCATTACAAACACACTCAGCTCGAAATCAAATTGAGAAATAAAAGATATTTGCTAGGAAATGTTAACCGCCCTGGCAAATAGGAGGAGTTCAAGGCATTTGTTTTGGCATTAAATGGAATCCAATTTTATTGAGGCACCAAGCCTTGCAATCCCTTGGCCCTGAAACTTGCTAGGTCCAGGTGCAAATATGATGGACTAAAAAATCGAAGGAAGCTGCAACCTTGTGAAAATTAATCCAGGGCAACAAGCTATAACGGTTATGGGAATGTAAGCCCACTTGTGTAAAACCCTAGAAGTTTAAAACCACTTAATTTCTATGTTATGAAAGTTAGTTGTAAAATTTCCTTATTTGTTGTTATTGTATAATTTTCTTTCATAATTTGATTTCTTGAATTATTATTAATACATGTTTGATGATAATCATAGGAAAATTTTACCAATTAAATGTTACCAACCAAGTTTAGATATTTTAAAAAGTAAGGCCACCTATTACCAAGATATTTGGGAGATTAATGCCACCTAATATCATGAATGGCCACCTATCATTTACTTTTACTTTTTACCAATTCTTTTCAAAATTTTGGCTCAACTTTTCTTGCATTTTTATTCCTCTTGGCTGGCCACCATAAAGCCAAGAATCTCTTCATTTTCAACCATTTTAAAACATTTAAAAGACTAACTTAATCTTTCCCAAAAAGTTTAACCTAACTAGAAAAGAAATCCCCTCAAATTTCATCAAATTCTCTCCAAGTTTCAAGCTCAAGTTCTTGCTCAAAGTTGAAGGTTCTTAAGAGACTAATCATTCACTCTTCTTCAACTAAAACTCTACTTATTTTGAGGATCCGAGTCTGAACCTCACACGTTTTACGAGGCACTTTCTTGAGATTTACAGGTGAGTGTTTCTTTGTATGCGCCTGATGCATGTTGAAGTGCTAATTCCATTTTATGCTTGATACCTGTTAGCTACTACAATGTGCTATATGAAGGTAAGATGTGTACTTTATTACATCTATTCTGCAATTTGTTACATGCAAAACTTCTATCAAATGTGAATATACTTGTCTGTGAACTTTCAACTGAACTGAGCCTTCGGGCTAGACTTCTGTGGTCATACTTCACTAGTTACACCACGGCTAGTCATACTAGTATTGAGGAGGATATAAGATGCTGGGCGTTAGGGATTGTGTTCTTTCCCCTGAGTTGAGAATCCTCAAAGAGGCCAACTCTGAACTGAACAAACTGTTTGACCCTCCAGGGTTGAGATCTCACCCTGGTGTGGAGATATTGAGGAGGTAAAGGTGCATGGGTGGTTTCAGGTACTGTTATCTGATATTTACCTGCTCATTGGCAAGGACCTGGTTTTCTCTATTGGTCCGAACACTATCGCCACATGATTATGTACTTGATACTCTCACAGTTGAGCTTGCTCTCGTGGTTGAGATGTATCCTTCCTTGTTTGATCAATTGTTTACTTAACTGGTTCTTATATTATTTTATGGCACATGTTATTTGTTTATTTATTTTTTCTACTTGTCTGCCTGTGTGATTGTGTGTGTGGAAACCTCACTAGGCTATTATAGCTCATCCATTTTATTTGTTCTCCTTAATAGGCTCCTATTATTAAGGTTGGTGGTGAGGATTCAAGAGTAGTTCTTAGTACGATTTTGCTAGTAAAAGGATGTTTGAGATTTTACTGTATTAGTTAGGTGTTTATGATGTAAACTACTCAACTGGTACCTTTACTCTTAAGTTGAATCATATGTATGTATTTATGAGTTTCTATAAAATATCGATTGTTTCATGAAATCTAGTGCGTGCTTGACCCGAATCCTGGCGAGAGTTAGGCAAGCAGTCCGCTAAACCCTTTGGTACACCTTAGGGTAAGATGGGGCTGTCACAACTTGACTTTTCTCTGAAGTACCAAGCCAATTGTTGTACCAAAAGCAATCATCATTGTGGCTATAGCAATGAAAGGGGAAATCAGACCTCTTAGCAAAATTTTTGGAAACGTTTCTAGAAAATCATTTTTAGTAAATCTTGATATATAAACTGACAAGAACATAAGTAGAGTCACAGCTGAGAATATCATAGAGAGGGCATTTGATATGGAAAAAGCCACAAAAAGTTTTCTGTTTGAAAAAACTGGGAGGCTTGTGTTACTATTATTGTCATTGGGTACAATTATCATAACAACAAATGCAATTGTTGCGACCAAAGTAACTATGAGTATACATGAGTTTGATGTATCCCTCATCCACTCCTTAGCATCTTTTAGCAACTGTTCATGCTGCTTAAAAAATAATTCTCGAGGTGTTTGGCCTTTAATTTCCTTTCCCATCTTTTTCTTTTCCACTGTTTTACCAATGGACGCTTCCGCTTCTTTGTTCTTTTCCATTATCAACTCCTCGTAGACTAGAGCTTTCACAGCCTGCGTAGATAAATCAAATTTCTAAAACAATTAACATATACAATGTCATGATAAACGAAATCGGGGAAAGGATATTCTTATAAGATTAGTATACCTTTAACTAATCATCTAATATCATATAGTGTCGTAAGAATACACAATAGAATTATTCCCTTAAACCATTGCAATTCTCTCCGGATCTCAAAAGCAGGACCCGGGACCGTATGTATCATGAGTTGGTTTGTGGGTGCTCAATGTTGTGCTGCCAAATGGAGGATATTATTCTCATTTTCATCGATTCTTGATTCGGTATAGGACTTGGTATTTTCTCCAATCAAACGAATCAGCTGATCAAATATGTCCCCTCGGCGATGCTCAATTGCTGCGTGCAATATCGTTCGATTGTCTCTTGTGTACCATATTAGATCAGGAAAGTATTTCAGGCACGCTTTTACCATCTCAAAAACTCCATTTTCTACGGCTAAATGCAAGAGTGCATTCCCTTTGTACTCGTGGAAAAAGTATTGGAAAACATATAAATCACTTTGCTTTCGTAACTCCTTACAGACCAGGTCAACAAGTTTAAGCGAATCCTCCCACCTCTGCTTTGTATCTGACGTATTAATCTTCTTCCCTGGAGCAACAAATAAAAGAGAAGTAAATTTCTTCAAGTTTGAAAAGACCAAGGGAGTCCGCAACATTGATGTAAATATTCATTGACTTTCCCTATTATACTTAAAAAAAAAAAAGGAGTACTTTATTCATTTTAAACTTAATTTCAGCTTCAAGTTTCTCTCTCTCTCTCTTTTTTTTTTCCTATGTCTTTTAAACATAATGCGTTCACTGAAGACAAATTTCTTTACTACAACAGCCAAAACATATAAACCTTTCTGCCTATTCTATCTTACATAAATATAAACCTTATTGAGATTAGCCGCTCTTGAATTTTCATAATCCTTTTATTCTATTACAGCCTTTGTTGGGTGTCAAACTAGCAAAATAAATTCACCTACTCAATTAAAAAAAAATGAAGTGTAGTGATGAGTAAGGTCATGTCCACAGGGACTAGTAGATTAATTTTCTTTAAAAACTAAAAATTAAAAGAGGGGGTTTTGACAAGAATTATTCTAAAGAAAATTCAATTTAAGAAATCTAATAATTAAATCAAAAGATTCAAATAAAGAAGTCTAATAACGTAAAATTAATTTAAACGAGATCAAATATTAACTAAGCTCTAGTCAAAGGAATAATCTTAACTCTGGTTCAATTTAACTGATCATCGATGCAATAATAAATTTCTACGTTCATGAATAAATTGGTTATGGTTGTTGAGAAGCTCTAACAACCTGCTCTTCCTTACTGTGTCGGTAATCAAGGTACGACCGTTAATTACTTCCCTAATCAAATAATAACCCTAGGTACGACCTTAGGATTCAATTATTCAACAGCTTTGAATCTAGAAAAGCTACCAATTCTAACCAGCAAATACCTACGAGGCTTTGTTCAAATTAGATTATTTATTCCCGTGATATAATCCAAAAGTCTCTATTACGATTGAATTAATCACTCGCCACTAATACTAAAACTATCAAACAATTACGGAATTTGACGTTTTAGATGGCCCTAGATTATTTGACAATTAAATAGTGATCAGTTATTTAATTGGCAAAAATAATCACACAAGAATGAACACAATCACCTTGGAATTAAACAGAGAATAAATAAATACCCAAAAACGCAGAAAATAATAAAAACAATTAGATCTCACAGTAATAGTTGAACCAAGAGTTTCGATTATCCTTCAACTAGATAGAAGAGTCTAGCCAAGGATCATGGCTTTAAATCTCCAAAAATATTCAACAGGAATTTTTGTTTGTAGAGAAAGAAAAAAAAACTAAAGAACTATAATGAAAAACTCTAAAACTAAAGCTCTCCAATTTCTTTGCAAAGCTGCGTGCGTCTTTTCTTGCAAGAAGAAGTGATTCTGCAGACCCCTCCAAAGTCTCCTTTTGTTGCTTTCCTTCTTTCCTTTCTCTTTGTTTCCTTGTCCAACTCTACTTCCTTGTACAATCTTTGCTTTTTGGGAATATTCTTCTTTTCTAGTCAACTCTAATTCCTTCTTAACTTCTTCCCAATTCAGATTCACCACATAAAAGAAAGTGGGACCCTCCAATTGCAAATTTCTTCTAATTCACGTCCAGAATTCTGCACAGCAGTACCAGTAGCCCGTGGTCACGTTCTATCAGATATAGTCTTTAGGAATTTTAGACGAATTTAGAACATTTTTCCACAATTTCCTACATTAAGGCCAAATATCAAAAAGTGAATAAATGGAAGTATTAAACACAATTCTTGACCAAAATAAGGGGAAATTAGATATAATTCATATGACAATTTAACACCCTAACAGCCTTGGAAGTACTTACTGTAGCACTTTCGTTTCATTAAAGATAAGTTATCAAGAAAAGTTGATAAAATCAGCTTTTTCACTCCATTTTATATTTATTTAAGTAATTTCTTTGAAGTAAAAAATAATTGCTCAAGCAAAAAATTGATAATGTTTTAAATCAATTGTTTGAAAATGGCTTTCGTATATGATAAAGAAGATGTGAAACCACTATTTTATGTGCACAAGTCATTAGGTTGTTTGCATTGAATAAAATTTACTAACTCTAAAAAAAAATTTATGTACGTACGTACCTTTGATTAATAATAATTCCCACACAGAAGAAAGTTTACTTCCATCAATGAATGATGCAGGGTGCATTGCAAGCACGTGAAGTATAGACGTTCCATTATTATTTTTAGCTAGAGCTAATTTAGGATGGCGTTCAAGGATCTTCAAAGCAACATCTGCAAAAGAAATTAGCAAGACATATTGTATGAAAGTTTTAACCTTTGACACATTGGTGAATTTTAAATTCGTACGATATGACTCACCGTAGCACTGAGAAGCTGTGTAGACGGGTTGGTCTTCGTCTTCCGGAGTAACTTCGTAGAGATATTCTAACATTTCCTTAGTTCTTAATCGATGTCGCCAGCGAGCAGCATATAAGATTGGAGTTTGTGAAGATATATTATCGCCAAGTAGAGGCAACTTTGGTTCCTTTTTCACCAATGCTTTGGCAGTCGTCACGTCACATGCCACGGCCGCATGATGAAGAGCAGTGCGGCCAAGTTGGTCTCTTATCTTCAAATCTGTTGGATGGAGGAGCTCCACCAGCTTCACTACAAACTCCGGCTTACCACAACTAGCCGCCGCATGAAGGGCAATAAAGCCCATCGTGGAGATTCTCTGGGTCTTGGCATTTGTATACCGATCAAAGATTTTTTGAGCAGCTTCCCAGTCCCCTTCCATCGCTGCTGCATGTAGGTCTCCCGGGAGAGCGCTCACCACTTGAACATCAACTTTAACAATTAAGTTCTTATGTCCACACACACACACACACACATATATATAACACACTAAATATTTGCTTTCTTAATTATAAATTTTGAAGTCTTAAAAATTAAAAAATAAATATAATTTGTGATTGTGTGTTCATGAAATTATAACTTAAGAACTTTGTTGACAAAGAAGGTACACAAGATTAAAGAAAATTTGAAACACATCACTCGAAAAACCAATTTCTAATGTCTTTTTGTAATTCCACACATCTTAAATCCCCTCTACCCATATTAAAACATAAAAACGTATAAATACATTTAGCAATTTAGAAATCTTTGCATTTTAACAGTTTTTGGAAAGATTAATCATATTAGTGAAAGTACAAATTAGTAAAAGCCACGAATTAAATAAAACTTAAAATATAATTTGTAACGAATTTGTACTTATAAACATTTCATTAAGAGTATTCAGCATTAATGAGTTATCTAAACACAAAATAAAAATGGATAATTTCACTGCTTTATAAAACTTGAAAAGAAGAAACCACAAAACAAAATGCAAATGAATGATTCCATTGTTATTTAAAAAAAAAGAATAGAAAAGAAAAAAAATCAGCATGTTAAATTTATTTTGATATGTGAATAGTATATTTGATAATTTAAATGTAGCAATCTTATGAGGAATTTGAATCCAGATTATGAGAAAGGAGAAAGATACTCAGAGAATGGTGCTTATAGAGAATTTATAAGAGCCTGAAAGGGTGACTGGATAGATTATACTTGGGATGAATGGTTTGGATAAGTACGTGCCTGTGAAAGCTCAGTTAACATCAGTGGACATGGCTGTTTTCCTAAATTGCCCCTTGATTTGTCACACACAAAAAGATTATATGGGACGCAAAATATTAGCATAGGGAGTAAACTTGTTGAAATAAAAGTGAAAGAAACTAATGTCTTTTATCAAATAAATTGAAGGACTAAATATGCTGTATTTCCAAAAGATAATATCTCAGTCGTGAATGATATTCACACACACTGGAAAATTTTGTGCTAATTGGTGTAATTAAGAACGGTGTAAGAATATAATATCCTTATGTCAATAACTCAAAAGAGAGCGGACTGTTTGATAAAGTGAAACATCAATAATATGAAGCTAATTATTTTGCAATCTTGAAGATTTTACTTGCCACTCTAATTACACTACCAACTACATGTGTGGGTACCGAACAAAATTAATTCTTACATCCTCTGCCCTTCCGACGCCGCATCAGTGCGTCAGGCCATCTTGCATGGAGCATCATCTCTTCCTCCGTTACGGCTTCTATATTTATGATTTCATCCATTTCTGATTATGATATGATAATCAAGGTGCATAGATGTCATTTATTTATAGCTAAAAAAAAAAATTGTATCTTGCGCAATACTTCCTACGTCACGCTGTCAAGTAATATCTGGAGTGTTGCATGGTTAACGAATTTTGAAAAGTTTCTCTAAACCTCTTTAATTGACGATATCCAATAAATTGCGCATAATCTTGTCCTTAGATTATATTGTGGTCCCCAGTTCATGGCATCAGTGAATTTTCCTTTGAGATTTTAATAACGACCTGTGTGAAAGACGAGACCCGGTATCCAATTAAATCGCTTAGATCTCATAAGATATTGCAAGATAATAAATAGGAGAATACTTGTGCAAAAAACAAATTCCTATTCTATCTTTAAAAAAGATTAACCTTTTGATTATTTTAGTGGACTGTTGTCTCCGATGCTGAATTCTTTTAATTTTTTAAGAAAAAGAATAACAAGAAAAGTATTATTTGACGAAGATGAGCCAATAAAACTCCTTAAATGCATGGCGGATGGGGCTGAGTGTTTCCGTATATATGGGACATTCTTCTAAAGATAAACGAAGCTTTTCCATGAGGTCAAAAGCATGATTAGCGTGGAATTGATGAAGCTTTCCCATGAAGTTAAAAAAGCGTGATAAATGTGGAATAAAGTATGATGATAAGTACGTAAGGCAACTGGATTGGAAGGCATTTGCCGAGTGCGTTATTCATATACTAGCTTTCTGAGTTTTGGTACTACTGATGAAATACACATAAGATTTTTCCTTTTCTGAAGTAGTTGTCCTTGATGGATGACAAGTTTGGCAAAAATCAAACGTACGTAATTAATTGAGAATGACCCAAAAAAAAAAAAAATACATTCTTTTGACATTATATTTTGGTACAATAAGTTTGTCTGTCACGCAGAATGTAGACGATATTCTGTATTTGAAGAAAAAGGAATCCTAGGATGTGAGTAAAAGAGAGGAGAATTACCTAGACAAAAGTTTTGTCTGTCATGCACAATGCTTCATGTGTCACGCTGTTAAGGAATTTTGAAAAGTTTCTCAAGAGCTCTTTGACGATTGTCCAATAAAACCCGTATAAACTTGTCCTTAAATTACCCATGGCTGATGGATCACAATGAGATTGGAAAAAATCAGATGTATTTATTTGACTGAAAATGACATAAATTATTCATTTTAGATTATATAGTGGCCCCAAACCAAAGGCAGCAGTGACTTTTCCCTAGAGATTTTGGTATCCAATCAATCTCTTATCTGCTACTATTTAGCGTGGATATTGTGGATATCAAATGTAAAAAAAAAAAACATCTCTAGAGACCTTACAACCTATTGTTGATAAGAAATAGAAGAATACTTGTGTAGAAAATAGTTTATATCGTATCTGTATAAAAGACTAATCCTCTGCTTATTTTAGTGGAGTGTCCTCTCTGATACTGAATTCTCTTTTTTTTTTATTGAAAAAAATGACAAAAAAAAAAAAAAAACAAATTACCTTGACAAATTCCCTAAGCGACCGGCATTGGTGGAATTGGACCCAACAAAGGCGTATTTTAATAAGAAGGAAGTCGTTTATCTTAACTGAAAAAGGAAATTTCACAAAGTAATTTGTTATAATGGAAAATAATTATTGGTTGATTATGAAATTTATTGGTTAAACATGTAATACGTATGTGGTACCCATTACTTAATTCTTACCTTGTTTTGGAGTAGATCCCGGCTGAGAATCCGTCTCTTCATAGAGTGTGTCACGGGTTTTCAGGTAATCAGGCTTCATGTCATCTCAGTATTCTGTTTTCAGCCATTTCTGATTATGATAATCAAGATGCATGTATACCTATTATCTTATCTTATATCTTATCTTATATATATTAAAAGTGGGAGTTTTGCGAGTTGTTACATTTTCTTTCCCATAATACCCCTTGCAAAATAGATTAATGTCAATATTATGTCACCAAAATTAAATGCCTTTTCTTACAATTGTTAGGGCTAATTATGTAATATTAATATTGAAGTATTTAGTTTAGGAATGTAGGTTTTATTAAAGCATGTTTACTTAATTTTTAAGCAATAAATTCCTTATATTTCCTTAATTTTATAAGGAATAAATTTGTTAATTGGAAGAAATTTTAAGTTTTAGAAATTACTTTTGAAAATTCTTTGGAAACTAAAAAGTAATTAAAATTACATGTATTTTAAAAAATAAGGAACAAGCAACTTTGTATTTGGCTTATGAATCGAAAGTGAAACTCTTTTAGCCACCCAAAGATATCACCCTTGAATTATTTCTATTCCACGTGCTAGTATTTTAAAGCACCCTTAAATTGGGTGCATTTGAAAACCAACATACCTTAGAAAAAAGGGCTAGCCTGTGGCCATAAAGAGAAATTATTTACTTATTTAAATAAGAGTTTATAAGGTGCAAATTACCTTGAAGTAAAATACGAAAGAAAATTTACTTGGAGAATAATTTTCTATGAGAAAGTTTTACAAGTAATTTAGTACAAAATAAAAGTAAAAGGAAAATTCAAATTGTTAGGGAATTAGAAAATTGGAAAACACTAGAAAAAAATTAAAGAAGAACCAAAAAGAATTTAGTGAATAGTTAAAAAACACATTTAAGCTTTTGATATATGAATGGAAGACAAGAGGGTGCATGAATAAATATGTTCACAAATAAACTACATTATGGTTTGTTTTTATCTCTCATTGCAATTATTATAATTACTATTTTTGATTGCCAACAAATTTCTATAAATTTCTTTTGTTTTTAGAATTTATTATTGAATCAATATCAAGCATTATAATATGAGGTATTCAGAAAAAAATCTTTTATTTCGGAACAGGCATATTTTTTTGTAATATAATATGAACATTGGAAAGATTTATTTTTCTTGAGCTTTAAAGATTTATAATCTAAACCATAGGTTTTTTTTTTCCAATCTAAAATTTTTAGTTTTTTTTTCCACTTTTACAAACACCCATATTCACAGATTATGAGGACAAGTATGTAGGTATGTGAGATTTTGCTTATAAATATAAAGAAAACTTAATTACTCAAATCCAAACTCTGTGCAGAAGGAACGGAGGAATCACTCAATATGATCTAACCTATGCAGAAACTTGGGGTACTTCTAAGTGTAAAGTTAGCAAAGATGAGAGTGGCTATTAATATTTCAGGTTCCTAAACTAATTTTGAGGGATTTCCACTTTGACTTGAACATCGACCAAGATCATTGCTCTTCATATTTTGTTTTTAATGATTGCATGATCTAAAGAACAAGAAGTTTGTAGATTTTTTTTTTTTTTTGTAAAATTTGCACAGTAGTATTGTCCTTTTTTAAAAAAAGAAAATTACAATGAGGTCTATCGTACATGTTACTCTCTTACATGGAGTGAGTGCTAAAAATGAATATTTAGTTAAAAGTATTAATTCATTTCAAATTGTTATACATATTATTTTTTATTAGAAGCTCCAAAGCAGGTGGACTATTAGGCCTTTCAAGTTTGAGTTGTCCTTTGTTTTCTGTTCATAACAACTATTGTGTTATAAAGTTTATATTGATTATAGAATTTGTTGCATTAGAATATTGGTATAGTTTCACTCTTTTTTTTATATATTCTTATTAGCAATTAACTTAACTATTCTTTGTTTAGATCATAAAACTTGTCGCATTAGATATTGATACTGTTTGATTTATTGTAAGTAAAAACTTTGAGAAACCTTTAACTATAGTAGAATTGACTATTAGATTTTCATACTATAAGATAGTATAATTTTATTTAGAGTAATTGTTGAAATTATTGTGAATAATTTTTACTGTATCTTTACCTATCTTTACCTATTACCATTCAATAAGTATGCCTTTTATGTATATAGCTATTAAGCCTTTAACTGAGAAATAGCATTACGAAAAATAAAGCACATACATATACAATTACTTGACTTGATGGACTTATTGAATCTTTATACATATCCTTGAGGCTATTTATGTTATACTAACATTGAGTTCTTTCTTCAAATTAATTTTTACTTAAGTATGTTTCCTTTATTTTCTAAGGAATAAATTTTGAATTCAGATGGAAATTCTTTGGAGAATTTTAGGATTTAGGATTTTCTTTTCAAAATCAAACTAAAGAAAATAGAAGATTAGTTTTTATTAAACACTTTGGAAAACACTTTTAGAAACTACATAATAATATAAATATATTTCTTAAAGGAATTAGATTTGAAAATTGGTTAGGGATAACTTTTAGGAATTAAACAAATTTGAACAAGAAAGTTTTTGAGTATAGCTTTTAAATTTATAGATTTACGTAGAATAGGAAACGGAAAATTTACTTGGAGAATTTACATATTTAACTTTTTAGACGTTATTGAAAAATACTGCATAAAATAAAAGTCAAATGAAAATTTATGTTCTTAACGAATTAAAAGTAAAAAGGCATTAAAATTTCTTGGGATGATATTTAGAAATTGAACAGGAACAAGAAGAAGAATTTTTGGAAAATAAATATGTCACATTTAAGCTTTTTGAACATGGATAGAAGGACAGAGGCATATGAATGACAATGTTCAGGAGTAAGCCTATTTTCTCTTCTTCTTTTTTTTTTGTCAATTCCTCCTTACTAGTATAGTAATTAGGTTTTGTTAAATCAATTTCATAATATCAAAAATCGGGATAAATTTCTTTCAAAATTATGATTTACTATTAAATTAAGGTCAAGTGTGATACATGAGATATGTAAAAAACAATACTTTCTTCACTTTGAGACATCCAAATTTTTACTATATTATATGAATGTTGATAAGATTTACAAAAATATAATCTAAACTATGTGTTCAAATTCTTCAATTTGAAGTTATTTTTTTTTCAACTTTTACTAACACCCTTATCATTAAGTACTATTTGAGGCATTAATAGTAAGACAAACTAGGAAGATCATTATTTAAAGTGTTGCATAATGCATGATTTGAAGGACAACATGCGGGTAGATTTCTTTTTAGGAATTTGCACTATAGCATTGTCCTTCTTTTTATTTTACTATAGGGCATATCATATAGGTTATTCAGTCAAATTTACAAATTCATGTATTACTCTTTTATATAAAAATGAGTCATAAAAATTGAATATTTAATTAAAATATTAAAAACAATACAAATTCCTGCACATATTATTTTAAGGCCCTTTAAATTTAAGTTCTCATTTGTTTTCAAGATATATTAGTTATTGTATTATGGAGTCCCTATTTGAATTAAAAAATTTGTTATGTTGATTTATTCTAAAGAAATCCTTTGTGGAAGCTTCAACTATGATAAAATTTTTACTTTAAATGATTCAAATTTGAAAGTAAAAGATAGTGTTGTTTTTTTATTGAAAGTAATTGTTACTATATATTGAGCTATACCATTCAATACACCTTTTATGTATATAATTATTCAACTTTCAATTGAGAAATAATAGTACTAAGAATAAACGAGAAAAAAAATTTAGAGACAACTATCAAATAAATACTTATATAATTACTTGACTTGGTGGCATACACACATTTTTAGGTGAATGCTTACCTTCCATCATCCCATGTTCCAATTACTTCACCAAAGTCTTTGAGAAAAATCTCTCTCCTAGTACTTTTGCTTCATGCTAAAATTGTGAAATTTAATCAAGAATATTTGTTAACACACTATAGTAGTATTTAAGGCTTTGCTTGTCTTAATTCTTTTTATATCATTATCTCAAAGTATTCAATTGAAGGAAGTTTATAAACTTCATTCTTCAAAAGCTAGAAACTTAATAAATCATACTTTTAATAGTTAACTCTTAACAAAATTAAAATAACATAGGAGATCGCCATTACCTGGCCTTGACTAAACATTCAATCTCATACTTTTGAATTGTGTAAAATTGATCTTATGATGAGCATAAATTTTATATCTAAGTTGAATTATTAGAAAATAATTATATTTAAAATTTCAATTCATTGAATGAATTAGGTTTACTTTCCCTAAATTAGGGTTGGAAGTGCAATTGATTTTTAATTATAGTTTTGGTTACAAAACATGATTTCCAATAATAAGTGTAGTTAAAAAAACCTATACATTTAAAAGCTAGACAATAGAATATAATTATAGTATGAATCATATAAAGAAGCATACACAAAACTTAAACAAGATTAACTTATAAAATAAAGTCCTACTTAAATTGTCAACTAGATTGTCTTTGTCAATATGAGTTTTTAATAGACGTGGAATTGAATATTGTCATAAAAACATAGATGGGCAATTCACCTTAAAAGTATTATTGTTCATTCAACAAAATCATTGAATAAGTTTATAGTCTGCAATCAAGTTCTTTTTATCACATTTATAGTTCAAATTTTTTTTAATAATTGTACAAATGCCGGTTATTTACTATTGTACAAGTACGAGTTGAAAAATAAGTTAACATTTGGATGAGTTTAATTGATACTAGATTAAAAGAAAAAGAAGTAGGTTATTTGTTAGATAAATTTAGCATAAATAAGTATTAATTGACCTATCAACAAAGTTGAAACATTTAACACGATTAAATAGTTACACTAGACAATATATGAGGGCTCATAACTCATTGAACGTAAATTTTGTATTCCTTCTCCTGAAGTTTAATTGATTTATAATCAAATTATGTTATATAATATTCGGCACACAAACTTATGTATTTGATATATAGAATTTAGGTAAATTAAGATGAATAGTTATCTTAAAAAATATTTTTTAAATAATTATTTAACAAGAATTGTACAACGTGCAACGCGCGTGCTTTCATACTAGTTTATAACTAAAGAGAGTAGTTATACATAAAACTTACTATGTCACACGGTTAAGCAATCTCTTGAGTGTTGCATGGTTAAGGAATTCTGTAATGTTCATAAAACTGCTCTTTAACGACTTCTCGAAATTAAAATGATAATTAGACAACTATCATTTTGTTAACCACTAATAAAAAATTAAAATCTCAACAAACAACAAAGGTTTTGTTTTAAGTAAGGAGGGAGAAAACACTACTGCCACTCATATGTAACTCTTAAAAACATTGAACAAGACATGAACAAATTTACAAACACATTAAAAGTTGGAAATGAAAATTAGAAATAAAAGATGTTTGCTATGAAATGCAAACAATACTTAAAAGTTTGACATTGTCTTATTTTGTGAATCAGCCATTTCCAAAAAGAAGCGGTAACGTGCAAATCGAAGGAGTTCAACACATATCTTTTGACAATGGACGATAGCCAATTTTATAGAGGCGCCAAGACTTCCCAATCCCTTTGTCCTCGATAGATGCCAGGTCCAGGTGCGAATACCATTGTGTGAAAAAGCAAAGGAAGCTGCAACTTCATGAAAATTAATGAAGGGCAACAAACTAAGACAATGATGGGAATGTAAGCCCGCTTGAATCTTGTTTGAAGTGCCAAACCAATTGCTGCACCAAAAGCAATCATCATTGTGCCTACAGAAATACACAGGTAACTGAGACCTCTTAGCAAAATGCTCAGAAACTCAATGCTTTAGAAAAGTAACCTCATTCAATCCTAACTAGCTATGACTATGAGGCCCAAAAGTCTCCCTAAGTCCTTGTACCCATCTTTCATCAAAGTCAAAGGACTCCAAAACTCACATACTCACACACTCTAAAGCACAAGCATAACATTCAAAAGCATGAGGCTCAAGGATTTCACCATGTACAACTACCATCTCACCAAAATTAAAGAAATCACAACTAGGGAAAGGAATTAGACTTGGGAAGAGATAAAATTACTTTGGTTAAAACTGAAAGAATCAAAGGGGCCTTTGCTTGCTTCCTTTGGAAGGTGGTGACCTTCAATGTTCTCTTCAAATGAAAAGGGAAGAAAATCTTTAGGAATGAGAGAGAGCTTGGTAGAGGAAGAAGAGAAGATAAGAAGGAAACCTAAGTCTTTGGGGATAAATCAAAATCACAAGAATTGCTAACTAGTCCTTCAACTTTCAAAAGTTACAAAACCTCACACGAGTTATTGACTAAAAGGTCCCTAGTATCACATGCGCATACCTTTGAGAAGTAATAATTCCCATACAGAAGGAGGTTTACTTCTATCAATGAATGATGCAGGTTGCATTGCAAGTATATGGAATATAGACATTCCATTATCATTTCTAGCTAAAGCGAAATCAGGATGGAGTGCAAGAATCTTTAACGCAACATCTGCAAAAGAAATCATCAAGACAGTGTAAATTTGGGACTGATCCTTGACATAATGTGAATTTTAAATTCACATAATATGACTTACTGTAGCACTGAGGAGCTGTGAGCGCCACAACGAGATTGGCACCTAACTCGTCCTTATAAATCCATCGAGAAGAAGTTTTGTCTTTAGTGGTTACTTCGTAGAGATAGTCCAGCATTTCCTTGGCTGGTGATCGATGTCCCGGCGAGCAGCATATAAGATTTGGTGTTTGTGAAGACATATCATAGTCCCCGAGTAGAGGCAAATTTGGGTTCTTTTTCACCAATGCTCTGGCAGTCCTCACATCACAAGCTAAGGCCACATGATGCAGAGCAGTGCGCCAAGTTCGGTCCCTTATCTCAAGATATTTTGGATCGAGGAGCTTCATTAGATTCATCACTAACTCTGACTGGCCACAACTAGCTGCCACATGAAGGGTAGTCAAGACCTTTGCGTAGATTATCTGGTTCTTTGGAATTTTATATTTCTCAAAGATTTCTTGGACAATTTCCCAGTTCCCTTGCATTGCTGTTATTTGTAGGTCTTGCAATGGTCCGCTCAGCACTTGAACATCAACTTTATCAATTAAGTTTACCTCTATATATACACATATACACACGTGTGTGTATGTATGTATGTATGTATGCATTGTATGTATCGATGTACATGCATGCATGTATGTTTGTTTGTTTGTTTGTATATACACAAGCCCTAAATGTTTTATTTCTTTTTGTTATTTGCCCAGGATAATTTTTCCATGCAAATATTTGTTTTCTTAATAATAAATTTTGAAGTTTTTAAAAATTTAAAAAATAAATAAAATTTGTAATTGTGTATTCATGAAATCATAACATAAATCCTTCATTTACAAAGTAGATATAGAAAATTAAAGAAAATTTGAAACACATCACTCCAAAAACCAATTTCTAATGTCTTTTTGTAACTCCACACGTTCTACCCTTATTAAAACACAAAAATGAACAAACACAATAGAATTTAGAAATTTTTGCATTTTATAGTAGCATTTGGAAAAGATTAATCGTATTAATAAAAGGACAAATTAGTAAAAGCCATGAATTAAAAAAAATTAAAATTGAATGTGTAACAATTTTATACTTATAAACATTTCGTTAGGTATTCTACATTAATGAGGCATCCAAACACAAAAGAAAAATGGATAATTCATGAAAAACTTGAACATAAGAAATCAAAAAAAAAAAACAAAATGCAAATGAATAATGCCATTGTTATAAAAAAAATTAAACTTGAATAGAAGGGAAATAAAAAATAATTCATTAATTTTATTTTGACACATGATTAGTATCAAATATGGTAATTTAAAATATATCAAAAAATTTGAATCTAGACCATGGAAGCATAAGAGAGAAATTATGAGAGGCTGAAAGGAAGATTGTATATGTTGTTCCCTTTAGAATAGATAGCGCGGAAAAGAATGCAAATATAAAAGCTGTGGTTTCTTTAAATTGCCCCTTGACTTGTTACATGCAAAAAGAATAAATGGGACTCAGAATATTATTATAGGGACTAAACTTGTTAAAACAAAAGTGAAAGAACTTATGTGTTTCATTAAATAAATTGGAAAACTAAATAGAAATGATATTCACATACTCTCTTTACCTTCTCGCGCACCTTTCAAGTGAAAAATTTTCTACTAATAAATGGTGTAAAAGATTACGTGAAAGTTAAAATGGTGTGTAAATATAATAATCCCGGTGTCAATAACTCAAAGGAGAGTGGACCGATGGATAAAGTGAAATATTAATAATATGAACCTAATTATTGCGCAATCTCAAACATTTTAGTGGCCATTGTTAGTGTGTAGGTGCTGAAAAGAATAAATTCTTACATCCTGTGCCCTTCGGACTCTGCATCAGTGCATTGGGCCCTTCTGCATCCAACATCATCTCTTCCTCCGTTGCAGCTGCTGTATCCATGATTTCATCCGTTTCTCATTATGATATGATAATCAAGGGATGTGTCTATAGTGTAGTATTGAAAAATTACTACAGGTGTTGGAAAGAGTTATGGCCGTAGATGTTGCTTGGATGCGACAGCAGCACAAAAGGACAAAACATAATAAGGCCAAATGTCTAAACTGAATACTTGTTAAGTCGATAAATCTTGTACTCCCTCCGTCCCATTTTGATAGGCTTACAGGTTTTTTCACACAGTTTAAGAAAAGTTAGTTAACTTTATTGAAAGAATGAATTAATCTATGATGTTACTAAAATACCCTTATATTTATCATTAAATATTTACATTAAATACAAATAGGAAATTGCACCATAAGTCAAATTAATTCTATTTGATGTGTGAATGCACGGTTTGCTATGCACTTTCACTTATAACAAAGTAATTAAATAGGGGCATTTTAGAGAACTTGAAAATTAACTACATTCTTCAATTAGAAAGTAGACTATAATTTGGGACGGATGAAAAAGGAAAGTAAGCCTATCAAAATGGGACAGAGGGAGTATGATTTAAAAATTCAATTCTCTTGGTAACCACGTCCATTTCCGTCCTTTTTTATTTAGGTCCCAAACGAAATTGTGAAACGCATTTATTGGTTTTCAGTTAATCTTAATTAGTGTCCATGACATTGTAAGCTTTAATTAAAACCTTTTAAGATAATCAACAATTTAAATACTCCAAAAGCATTCAATTGCATATAAGTTAAGCAAAGAATCTATTACAAGTATAGTTGATGTGAACCTTTTTTTAAATACAAGTTACTACCAGTAAAGCCAATATTTCATGTATTTCTATGAAATTCATGTTGGCTACTGCAAGTTAATAACATGCTATTGAATTGATACAAAACTAATTAACCAATATAGGATGGACATTGATTGGTTAACCAGTTCATACACTTAATATCTTATATGAAACCAGTTATACTAGTTCGTCTAATTTGCTAATCATGTCCAACTCTCGTTAGCTGCTTAACTATTAGTCAATTATCCATTTGAGGAGGATAGAGTACCGCGGGTAATCGAAATCGTATATATTAAGTTAATATAACAAAATAGATAAAAAGATATTGCAACTTAAACATTTTAATATAACAAAATAGATAAAAATATATTGCAACTTAAACATTTGTTCAAATTTAAAAAAATTACTTGTATAGTTTCAATTACTTTGAAAACAAGTAATAAAGTACAACTAATAGCCATTGCATCCACTTTTTTAAAAGTAAAAAAAGTTACAAATCAAAAATTTTCAGAATGCATGTTAGAAAAATACTTAGTGTTATTATATATATTCCATATATAAGTTATATGAAAGTAATTTTTTTACTAGGTATCAAGAAAACATATGATAATCAAAATATAAAATTATTTGATGATATACAGATCAAAAAATTAAATGGAAACAAAAATCAGGTACAACAGTTAAGTTTTTGAGTTATCTTATACATGAAATGAAATAATTTAATACTACTCAATTCCTTTATAATCTTTATAGATTTCAGCCTCGAAAATATATATATGTGAATTGGTTCAATTAATCGTGGTTTTTTCAAAATTGATACCTGGAACTAGAATACCTGTTGCAAATGAGGTTCGATTAACTTAACTGCTTTAAAAAAATTTGGTTTGAATACCCTTATTTTTCAATTTGGAATGGACCAATTTTTGTAATTTTTTAGTTTTTTGATTATTTTTGCCTACCTCTATAAACCAGTAAGATATGTCCACCACTAGTGGTATGCAAATATAACCAAAAAATTAAAAAATTGCAAAACTAGTCCATTTTGAACCGACAAATAAGCGTAATCAAACCAAATTCTGAAATTGGTTAGATTAACAAAGCCCCATTTGCAAAAGTGGTTTTGATTTCAAATATCAAATTTTAAAAATCATGGTAAATCGGAATAGTCTACATATATGTCTTAGATGATAATATTTGTGAATATTATGGATGAATAATCAAATGAAGTAGCATCTTCTTATATTCCTACAACTACTCCTAGTGCGCCTACTACCCTTATATTATCCCTTATCTTCGATGAATAACTCCATGCCCCTCGGGCATTAAGGTTAGGAAAGGAATTCAGTGCCAAGAGCGGTTATTGATTAGTATTAAATCATTTCATTTTCAAGTTCAAGATAATTTAAAAACTTATAAATATTGTATTTGACTTTTCTTTCCATTTAATTCTTTGACTTATATATTATTTTTAATTTTTATACTTTGATTATCATACATTTTCTTGATACTAACTAAAAAAATTATTTTCATATAATTTAGATATGGCATATGAAGAATAACACAAGTATTTTTTATTTGTATTGTGAAAAATGTTGACTTCTAATTTTTGTTTTTTACTTTTAAAAAAGAATGGTCACAAGTGTTTCAATTTGTAATTTTATTACTTATTTTGAAAAATAATTAAAATCATATAAAACTTTTTAATTTGAACAAGTATTTATGTAGTAAAATTTTTTTTTATATATTATCAAACTAACTTAATACTATACGGTTTCGGTTACGCATCATAGCTGACCTTGTTTAACTAGGTAAGCAATAAGCAGTTAACTGACTAATGAGTGTCCGACACGATTAGTAAATTAGGTAAACCGGTGCAACTCGTTGTAGTTAAGATATTACTTGTACAAACTAGTTAGCTAGTCCACGCTTACCCTTAATGACCGCGTAGCATTTTATTGGCGCATCATGAAAAATACAAAGTTTAATTTCTTTTAGAAATAAATAGAATATATAATTTCTCTATTATTACATCAGGCTAAATTATTTATGCACATTGTTTTCTTATTGATTGGAATTCATATCTTCATAATTTATAAAATTACTTTGGAATGAGCCATATTGTCCGAAAAATAATAGAAAATAAAATAAGTCTAGAAGAAAGGGCATCATATTATTATACACGATTTTTTTTGTGTGAAAATAGTTAAATTCATAATTTCAAATTCACAATCTCTATAGTAAAATTACTATTGTACAAACCATAATACTCTTTGAGTCTATAGTCTATAGTACCTAACTACTGCAATTTTTCCTTTGATTATATGTATAGTATAATAAATTGAACATGATAGCTCTTGCTATTTCAATTTTAGATCGCATAGGTACATATTGTAGTATAATTAGGAAATTATTCATTTAACAATTGGATTTTTCTTTATATAGGAAAATTAACTTATAACACATTAATTTATTGATAAATTAGAATTTTCCTCTAAATAGGAAAATTAACTTAGGATACATTAATTTAATAATAAAATAGTTTTTGAGTTAAAGCATCATGATAATAAGTATAACAAAAATTGAAATGAGAATTATGAATGTTTGGTTACAAACATGTCATATATTTCTTCTAATAAGTGTGATCCAATGAGCCAAGGTTACTTTAAACACCCATTTAACTAGAACTGAGATGAATACTATATTGTATTTTATTAAAATTAACATATAAGGGATAGTAAATGACAAATTAAATAATTCTTGATTTTTACTTCTATCTCCAAAGTACTAGTCATTTTATATATTAAGAAAATCTCTAGTTCTAATAGGCTTGGATAAATTTTTTTAATGAGATAATTAAAAATAAGAAACACATTTTTTAAAATAATTTATTTCAAGTTTCATAACTTCTAAATTGAGATCTTTAAAATTTTACTTCCTTTGTCTTGAATTGAATGTCATATCTGCCTTTTTTAATCCATTCCAAAATAATATTCATTTTTATATAGAAACTTTAAACTCTGAAATATTATTTTTTTTAAGTACCGCCAATTATAAGTGACTCTATATATCCACATTATTACCTTATATTTTAAATTAACTTATATGACGGACTCTACATATTTTTTACTAACTTTATAAACAATTATTTTTATCTCTTATTATACGAGACTGATCGGATCTGCCGTAGACACCCAAGAGACCTCCACAAGACAGGCTAAAAGAGTAAGAAGACAAGAAGCAGAGAGTTATGCTTTCATTTCTTTGTTGAGATTGAAGTATAATAGTCATGTTTGGTCAAACTAAACATTCAATTTGGAATAAAAGGGAGTAAAGCTCAAATTTACTAAAATTTCGGCATTGATTAGTTAAATACTTTTTCAAAAATATGTTTTCAAATTATGTCCTTATCCCACAAATACACATACAAAAAAATACAACAATAATATTTTTTAAAAAAATATCTACACAAAGCCTTGATCCTTTTTTTTTTTATATATAGCAAACAACAATCATATGAGCTTGAAATTTGGCAGGTAAAATTTGAAAAAAGGAAAAAATATTTGCATGGATTAGAGAAAACAAGACGTTAAATATAGAATTCTATCGAGAATTGTTGTATATGAATATTTTATTCTGGAAAACTTTAGGTTGTAATAGCCGGTTACAAGATGGGCTTTGAATTCCGCGCAATCTGACAAATGGTTTGTGTTGTCTTGCTGTCATTGGCTCGTGGAACTTTACTACACCTGCTGTAAAGTTTGAATACTGCATTGCAGAAATATCCGCTCATAGATGTCATTTATTTATAGCTTAAAAAAGGTGCATCCTGCGCAATACTTCTCATGTCACGCTGTTAATTGATCTCTGGAGTGTTGCATGGTTAAGGAATTTGGAAAAGTTTCTCTAGAATTCTTTAATTGACGATTGTCCAATAAAATGTGCATAATATTGTCCTAGATTATATTGTGGGCCCAGGTTCAAGGCATCAGTGAGCTTTCCTTTGAGATTTCTGTATCCAATCAATCTCTTGTCTGCAGCCATTTAGCAGGGACGAGTCAAGTGCACATCAATTGTGCAAATAGGTCTCTGGAGATCTCATAAGATATTGTAGATCATAATAGAAGAAAACTTGTGTAAAAAACAAATTCATATAGTATCTGTATAAAATATTAATCGTGTGCTTATTTTAGTGGAGTGTTATCTCTGATACTAAATTCTCTTATTTTTTTCAAAAAAAAAAAAACAAGAAAAGTCTTATTAACGAAAATCAGCCAATACAACTCCTTTAAATGCATGGTGTAGAACCCACAAAATTGATGGGGTTCAAATAAAACTCATAGAATTACAGAATTGAGAAAAATTAATTACAAGAAAATGTATTGAAAAAGAAAATAAAAACTCACAATATTATTAAAATGATAAATCTTTTTTAAGTTTTCTTTTGGAAAACCGTGGGAAAGGGAAAATAGGGCTTTTTGTGAAAACCTTTTTTTCTAGAAAAAGTGATTTTTGATTTTGAAAACAATGTCGGGATAGAAAATGCGATAGCTTTGACCGAAGATTTGAAAAAAGGGTTTTCGTCAAAAATGGATTCACCACTTGGTAATGGGTTACACCTGAAAAAGTATTTAACAAAACAAAATAATTTTTTTGCAAAAATGTTTGAAAAACACTTTTTATGACTCTGAGTCTTTGAAAAATAAGAGAAAAGGGTTCGAGTCACATTTGAAGAAAATGAAGGAAAAGGTTTCCACCTAAGACACCTTTTTTTCCTAGTCAAGGCTAGTTACAAGGTTTAATCGAGATTTTCGTAAAATAGCCCTAAAATTCTATCGCATTTGGATTTGACTAAATGAGTGCAAATCATAGACCTAATGGGACATCAAGAGAGACGAAATATCTCTTCGAGGTTTGATTGGAATTATTGTATTGGTTGTGAAACCTGAAACGATACCTCTAGAGAGCCATAAGTGTAAATGCAAAAATGAGATGCAAAATAAAAGGAAAATATAATATAATATAATATAGCTATAAATGGTAAAAAATGAGGGATGCAATATAATGGGTATAGGAAATTAAAACTCATGACTAACTTTTCCTACTTATGAAGGGTGGAACGGCATGCTAAGACCTAAGGAAGGACAAACTTGCCCATTTCCTACGTCAGGAGGCTGGCTTTTCCTAATTTAAACACGCAAATGCCCTATCCTAAAATGCTATATGAAATGCAAACTAAATATCATGCAATATGTATATATATTAAAATAAATAATAACGTTAAGGAAAAATCATGCAAAAATGGAAAAGTTCTAAAGAAAGAAAAAGTGCATGAAATGAGATAAAATGCATACGAGAGATGAAACTAGCACGAAGAAGGACCTAAAAGTCTATCATTCGTCTAGCTCGTTTTTTATAAATTCCCCACTAGCATTCCACTAGCGAGGAAATGATAAAATCAGAACCAACGTTAGACTTGTGTGGTGATAGAATAAAATCAATAAAGCATAAATAGAAAGGAAATAAACATGTAAAATCATATAAAAGCACATAAGAGCAAGTAACACATAGGCATAATATTTAGATGCAATGATTATAAGAAAATTGATAAAACAAATAGACACATAAGCACATAAGGAGCACACAAACCCTAACTATTACATCGGGGACCTGACTACAATTTAAGAGGAAGGGTTAAATAAACTTTGTATTACACTTGCCTATCTAAATATAGATGTTTGCTAAATTAAAAAAAATATGAAAAATGTAATCTATCTATTACATTGACTATCTAAATATAAAAATTTGCTAAATAATAAAAACATATATATATATAAATATATATATTACACTTTTCAAAGAATAAAGATCGAACTCAATAGATAATAATAATGTAAATAAAACACTCCACAAATATATGAAGCAAGAAACATGTAAAGAAAACACACAACGAAACACATAAGAGTACATAAGAAGAAATCAAAAAGTAGTGGAAATACCTTCTTTTGAAGACCCAGTACTAAAATTAAGAAAACTGATAAATATGTCAAGATACCATGATACATAAATAAATAAAGCATAAAATATGTAAATACTAACAAACTGGGGGTAAAAATGTAAATTCAATCCAATCAAGAGGCAAAATTTATAAATCCTAATAAGCTAAGGCTAACTTACAAAGGCTGTCAACCCATTTTTGACAAAATCCAACAAAAAATACAAGCATAGGCAGCAAAAAAACTTAGTTATGCTGGAAGAGTGCAGCTTGTTAAATCTGTACTATATGGGATACAACTGTATTGGGCAAGCACTTTCATTCTCCCAAAAGCAGTGATAAGAAGAATTGGAAGCATCGTGTCAAGCATCATCTGGGTAGGGGAATATAAACAACATTATGGGGCTAAGATAGGATGGAAAGAGATGTGCAAACCTTGCAAAGAGGACGGCCTAGGTCTTTATGACTGGGAACTATGGAACAAATGTCTCATCATCAAATTGCTATGGAATATATGCAACAACAAGGAGTCCCTCAGGGTAAAATGGATTCACGTAGCAAATTTTGAAGCACTCATCAATTTGGGGATGTGAAATCTCCAGTGACTACTCATGGGGATGGAGAAAAATACTCAAGCTTAGACATCTTGCTCAACCTCTGATGGTACAACCAATAGCATCCAATTGGGCCATTATATCTGCACTTCAGAGAAAATCTCCTCACATGTTTTGGCATTTCAAAAAAGGACACAGTCTCCTTTTCTGTGAAAGATGGAAATTGGAGATGGCCAACAGATAGAAAATTGACAAAAGAAGTAAAAAGCTTACAGCAAAACATTTCTACCCATTTTATACTAGTTAGTGGTATAGGTGCTTCAATTACATGGCTACGGAACAAAATAGGAATTTTTATAGTCCAATCAGCCGTGAAAGAATTCAGAATAGAGGATTGTAAGGAATTAGATCTCTTCTCGTAGCTATTTAGCAGGGTCGAGTCAAGTGCACATCAATTGTGCAAATAGATCTCTAGAGATCTCATAAGATATTGTAGATCATAAATAGAAGAAAACTTGTGTAAAAAACAAATTCATATTGTATATGTATAAAATATTAGTCGTGTGCTTATTTTACTGGAGTGCTGTCTCTGATACTAAATTCACTTTTTTTTTTCAAAAAAAGAATAACAATAAAAGTATTAACGAAAACCAACCAATACAACTCCTTTAAATGCATGGTGTAGAACCCACAAAATTGATGGGGTTCAAATAAAACTCATAGAATTACAGAATTGAGAAAAATTAATCACAAGAAAATGTATTGAAGAAGAAAATAAAAAACTCACAATATTATGAAAGTGATAAATCTTTTTTAAGTTTTCTTTTGGAAAACCGTGGAAAAGGGAAAATCAGGTTTTTTGTGAAAACTTGCTTTCTAGAAAAAGTGATTTTTTTTTTTTTTGAAAACAAGGCTAGGACAAAAAATGCAACAGCTTTGGCCAAAGATTTGAAAAAAGGGTTTTCGTCAAAAATAGAGTCGCCACTTGATAATGAGTTTAGGTGTACCAAGTCACCTAGAAAAGTATTTAACAAAACCAAAACAATTTTTTGAAAAAAATGTTTGAAAAACACTTTTTATGACTCTGGGTCTTTGAAAAACAAGATAAAAGGATTCGGGAGTCACATTTAAAAAAAAGGAAGGCAAAGATTTTCACCTAAGGCACCTTTTCTTCCTAGCCAAGGCTAGCTGCAAAGTTTAATTGAGATTTTCGTAAAATAGCCCTAAAATTCTATCGCATTTAGATATGACTAAATGTGACACCCCCCAACCGAGTACTACTCTATAATCCTGATTGGCACACCTTCCTGGCTCACACCAAGACTCAAGTACAAGTAGTCATATGCTCAAAATATAATCAAACGCTAAAAGTTACTTATACATTCAAAAACTTCAAAAACTAATTACAATGTTTGAGCCACTTAGGCCTTAATTTACATCCATCCTATAGCTAATGCTAACTAAAGAAAAAATTCTCTTTATTTCTTTATCTTTTTCTAGTCGTTAAACACTTGTAAAGAAAAGAAAATGAAACGTGGCATGAGCTTTATGCCCAGTGAAGGTCCATTTTAAAACTATTATAAAAGTTCACGATAAGAATTTATTTTAATCAAGAAAAAGATCAAAAGATATACACAAGTGAATTTACGATATACACCCCAAGCCTACGAATCTCTTATAAAAACAAGGGATACCAAGTAAACAAATCATTACACGTCACGTGTCCCCAAACCTACGAATCTCTCGTAAAAGCAAGGGATACCAAGTAACTAAGCCAAGACACACCACACCTCCCCAAGCCTACGAATCTCCTATCAAAAGCAAGTGGTACCAAGTAAATGAATCAATACCTGCCATATATCCCCAAGCCTATGAATCTCCCGTTAAAAGCAAGGGATGCCAAGTCACCAAGCCATTACACCACCACATATCCCCAAGCATACGAAACTCCCGTAAAAGCTAGGGGTACCAAATAACCAAGCCAATACATGCCACACATCCCCAAGCCTGCAAATCTCCTGTCAAAAGCAAGGGGGTACCAAGTAAATGAATCATTATTCATCATATATCCCCAAGCCTATGAATCTCTCATAAAAGCAAAGGGTAACAAGTAAATAAGTCATTACATGTTGTGTGTCCCCAAGCATATGAATCTCCCATCAAAAGCATGGAGTATTAAATAAAAAAATCACGGGATTATAAAGTCGTAACTTGTAAGTAAAATAAATTTTAAGGCACTTGTTTGGCAATAACAATGGCAGTTCCCATGTAGTAGTAAATAAGAGCAGTATTAATGTACAGTAGTCGCATATCCTTGTAAAGCACAAGTAGTTCATACTGATTCATATAATTTTCAAAATATCATTCACTTTCAAATCCCATTATCAAACCATATATCCTTGTAAAACACCAGTTTATAAATAAGAATGGAGTTTAGACACTCACAATAAGTTTTAAAATTTTTAAAATATCATTTGATTTCAAGAGCTGATAACAAGTCACATAATTTAATAAAAGAGTAGTTTGTAAGTAAAAATGAGGTTAGGTCACTTACAATAAGTCTTGAAATTTTCCAAATACCATTTGATTTCAAGTATCGATAACAAGTCACATAGTTTAATAAAAGAGTATTTTATATGTAAAAATAACTTTAGGACACTCACAGGTAGTCAAAGTTTAGAGGTTCTTCAAATGCTTGCCACTAGGATCACCCAAATCACCTATCAATTGAAGGCAATATAGTTACCTATCAAATCAAGACGAATGAACAAAGTATAAAAATTATGGATTTTCCATTTGAGAAATCTAACTCAATTTCTACTTTACCAAGTTTCCAAACTCGGTACTCTTGCAAATTAGACTTAGTTTGGAGTGTTTTTCATAAAGACAACAAGCTCTAATTCCAATCATATCCCAACCAGATTCCAATTACAAACCAGTTCATTTACTATCAATATTTTGCTTTCAGTCATTCTAAGTGTGTGAATTCAATTGAGCATAACTTTTGGTATGAAACTCATTTTACTTCAAAATTTACATGGTTAGAAACTAGGTTTCAAGGACTACAACTTTTGTGAAAAAATCAAATTCAAATTCTAAAAAGAACCAGGTCAAAATTGGGTCACAACCTAGAGCATCATCAACCCTGCTCTGCAAGGTTCACATTCCAATCTATTTTCGTCAAATTCTGGATTCAACCCACTGAGAATCAGGTGTTCAGGATTACATGGTTGAAAACTACATTTGAAGAGCTAGACACCAAATTTTAACACACCATTCATCTTTTCCAGCATTGGGGTTATTTTTTCATTTTTGGGGGTCAAAATCTGATTTTTCGACAAAAGGGGCAAATCAACAATTTTGGGGGCAAAATAGTAATTTTTAATTATAAATATTTTTCATTATTTTTGGGGTTTAAATTTATATTTTTGTACTTTCATGCCTATTTTTTTAATTTCTGTAATTTTTTCAAGTATAATTGGTATTTTTCTGTATTTCGCCAATACAGGGACAAAATGGTAATTTTGCCCCACGAACAACATTTTTTCTCATTTCAAGTCGAAATTTATTTTTCAAGCTTTTAAAAATGTTTTTAAATTTTTTTAATTTTTTCGGGGACAATTGTTTTTTTTTTCTATAAATACCGTATTCAGGAGCAAAATAGTCATTTCATATCCCAAACGCATTTTTTTTACCTATTTTTGAGTCGTAAATTCATTTTTTAGGTTTTTAAACTTATTTTTAATTTTTAGAAATTTTTCGAGGCCAAGAGTTATTTTTCTGTGTATTTTCATTTATTCTTGGGCAAAATAGTCATTTCACACTCTGAAAATATTTTTCACCAATTTTTTAGTCCTAAATTCATTTCTAGGATTTTAAGCTTATTTTTAAGTTTTAGCAATTTTTCGAGGCCAATAGCTATTTTTCTGTTCATTTTGTCATTACAGGAGCAAAATAGTCATTTCACACTCCGAATGCATTTTTGGCCAATTTTAAGCTCTAATCTTTATTTTTTTAGATTTTGAAATTTATTTTAAATTTTTTAGTAAATTTTGGAGTTCATTGTCATTTTCATATTAATTTTGATTGTTGTGTCAAAAATAGTTTTCTTTAGGATAAAATTAGGGTTTTATTACTAGTGGCATTTTGATTATTTTGGGGTATTCTTGGAGATCAAAACTACTAGGCTCTGTAAATACTCCTATAAAAAAATAAAAAGGGAGAGTAATTAGAAAATCTTAACACAAGTCTTACACACATTTCACACTTTTACACACACCAAAATCCTACACACACACACACTAAACCATACAAACACACATTTCAATCAAACACATACACTAACACACCTAATCATCACACACTAGAATCTAGGTCACACACTAACACACACTTTTTACACCAACTAAAATCAAACACACACACTAACACACTATTTTTACACCTTGTAGGATCAAAGGGAAAAAAGAAGAAGAAAATCAAGAACACCTCAAGAACTCATCAAAAATATATCAAGACTCACTCAAATTTTTCCTAAAAAAGTACCTTCTTGATCTTTTATAGAGATTTAGTCTAAAAATAAAACATAAAATTAATTTTTTGGCCCTTTTATTTTTCTGCATTTATTTTCTTTTTTTATGTTCTAGGGCTTGTTCTTGTTTTTTCTAGAATTTTTGTTTGGGTTTATTTTTTGGGGGTTGATTTTTACTAGGTTTCTCTTCTTCTATTTCTTTCCTCCACTGTTCCTTTCCCTTCCTTACCCAAAACCACCGTAGCTCCTCTTTCTTCCACTACCAGTCACAACCAAACCGACCCAGAAACAACCCAAAACCATACCCCAGCCACCGGCTCACACCACCATCAGCAGTAACACACCCATCAACAACTGCCCAAGGCTCCAACAACCCCTGCCAGTACCAAAATCACCTAAAACTCCATCATCTCAACCCCTGCAACCACCAAGATTCATATATCACCACCCAAGATTACCACATTGTCACCCATAACCATACAAAATTACCAGAAATTCGAACCAACCCAAACACTAAGACATCTACAATTATCAAGGGCCATCACAGTCTCGCCCATAACTGCCAAAACCCAGAGAGTCACCAATTCACCTCACATCTCCTTTGCCACCACAACCCCATGGCCACACACCATTGTTGGTTTTGTACTAAAGCCAATTAATTCTAAGATTATAATTTATATTTATTGCCAAGTGATTAGGAACCTAAAGGGTCACCACAGAATAGAACTAATTCTTGGGTTAAATTGATTTAAATAATTATATAATAATTATGGGATTAATTTGCTGAGATAATTAATCTTAAGGACTTATTAATGAATATAGGAAATTATAGTAGTGGAATAATTTCCTTTTGAAGGAATTAAAACCTACTAAATATCTTATTTGGTAAGATATCCTAATAGGTAATGGTTACCTATTATCTGAGTTCTTATTGGACTAAGATGTCTTAATTATTACTCTATAACTAAGTTCCTAAACACCAAGATTGGACACGATATACAATACGTAACGTTAGAAAATTAGAGAGACAAAAAATAGTTTTTCTTTATACTAATTTTCTTACACGTTGGAGATGTGTCAAGTAGATCTAGCATATTCACTTGGTGTCGATCAATCCTGATGAGAATCCCAAGAAAGTGTTCGTGTGGATACCTTAGAGGCCGGACACGTGTGCGGCTGTGGTTGATATTGCGTATCCTTGATTAGGTTAATTTGTTTAATTACGTCATCAAAAGTTTTGTTTTCGATTTTGTATAGATAATCAATGATCTTGGTTAGAAATACTGCGTCAAATTGTTTTGGCATGTTGATTTCCCAACAGTGGTATCAAAGCATCGCGTTTGATTATCTGTACATTATTTGTGGTCAGGATTAATTATTGGTATGTATATGTATGATTTATATGATGAATTTGAGAAGTTATATATTTTGAAAATTTGTTTCAAAGTATTTATACGAAATTTGATTAGAAATATTGCTTGTTTTTGTTGGATGAAATTTTAATGAAAATTTGGTTTTCGTTAAAATTTTTGGACACTGTTCATAAAACCAGAAAATTGAATTTTCTGTAAATTTTAATTTTCGATTACTGTTCGTCAAACAAATTTAAAGAAAATCAAAAAATCATTTTTTGGATTTTTCAGTTAGTGTTCATTAAATTAAAATAAAAATCTTGAAAATTTGTTTTCGGGAATTTTGAGTTATAAAAAAAAAAAGGTCTTTTGGAATCCGCCGGAAATTGTCCCGGCAGACTAGTTAAACAAAATATTTTGACGGGTGGTGGTCGTTGGCTAGCTATCGGCATGAGGTTGGATCCGTTCGGCTGCGCGTGTCGGAAACGATCTGGCCACAGCCGACAAGAAACCCAGCCAATCACCACCAAGTTCCTGTTGAAGAATCAAATGAAAATTTGGGGATGTTTGCTGGAATAGGTTCTGGCGGAGCAAATAGTTGGTGGCAAGTGTATCCAGCCGTGTGACCAGAACGGCTATGGTCATGGCTGGAGCAATGGCCAGAGCTAACGCCGGTGACGCGACCAAGAAAAAGTCCTAGTCACACAGTCAGCTAAGCCGCACTCGCCGATAGAAAAGTTCAGGTCATTGTAGCGAGAGACCGGTCGAATCTGGGCCAGGTGTGTGCTAGATGTTGATCTGGCCATGGAGTGTCGCCGGAGAAAGTTGCGAGGAAGAAGACACAACGATGGCACAAGCTTTTGGGTGTGAAAACCTTAGGCTCAAAACAACGTCGTTTTGACGACATCCAAAATAAAAAAAAAAAAAAAAAAGAAAAGGGCAGAAATTTGGTTCGGTCAACAGGCGACTTTTGACCACTCTAATACACCACCGAACAACGTCGTTTGATGACGTCATAAAAAAAAATTTTTTTGGGTCAAAATGGGAGTTTTGACCGCGCCAGAAAAGGGAAATTTGTTCCCTTTTGCGATTTGACCCCTCATTTCTTTCTTCCTTTGCTTTGTTGGCCGAAGTAATTTTATTTAATTATTTTTCACGCAAAAACTTCTCAAATTATTCAAGTAAAGTAATTCTAATGTGATTAGAATTACCATGCATATAGATTTATGACTGAAATTTTGTATATTCTTTTAATGTGATTATTTGAATAATATATGTGATTATATTTTATAAAATAATGAGTTTTATTTTATTTAAATAACATATCATATATGAATTTTATATTTGACAAAATAATGTGATTTATTTTATGGCATATTGTATGCTTTATTTGATTAAATATTTATTTTCATATATGATATATGTGCACGATGAGGCCATAATGTATCCCTCAATAAAAAATAAAAATAGATCACTTCCATTATTATAGTATAAATAATTCTTGTTAAGATAACTTGTTGAGCTAACTTAAGGTTATTCTACCAGGAATATTTGTTACTATGAGATATGATCTCTGAATAATGATTTTGATTTAAATAAAAGAAGTATATCATAACTATTATTATAATTTAAACAATTCTTGTTAGGACTACTTGCTGAGCTAACTCAAGGTTATTCTACCTAGAATGTGTTTACGATGAGATATGATCTTTAAATAATAATTTTGATTTAATTAAAATATTAAATCATGAAAAGTTGCTTTCCATTATTATAGTTTAAATAGTTCTTGTTCGGATAACTTGTTGAGCTAACTCAAGGTTGTTCTACCTTGAATATGTTTATACTATGAGATGTGATCTCTGAATAATGAGTTTGATTTAACAAAGGCATATAACTTGTTGAGCTAACTCAAGGTTACGTGTCTTTGAGGCAAGGAGTTAGGATACATATTTGATATGTGTATCAAAAGTCGATACCTGACTATCTAGGAGTTACAAAAGTTATAATTGGTAATTATTACCTACCTGTTGAAATTATTTTTAATTTGTTGAGCTAACTCAAGATTAAAAATAATTAAAATGGGATCCTAGCCCACTAAGAATTTTATGAAAATTCTTGAATTGATTATGAGGGATATTGATTGGATAAAATAGTGGGACCAAAACCAAAATTTTATGTCTATATATAATTTTATTTTGGTTTTGTTTATTGCATAAATACAAAGTCATATTCTATATTTATTTTCTAGTTATAGAATGTATAGTCACGTGAACACATAACCCACCTTTTAGGACTTCATTTTGATCGAAATTCTTGGACTAGGATAAAGCTTGAGAATGGTTCTCAAGTATACGAATATAGCCTATGTACTTGATATCTTGATTCCAAATGTCTCGAGTCACAATGATAGCTAGGAAATAAAAGATGCATACAAGATGCATAAATACGATAATGATACTGCTACTTGTATCATAAAATCGTATATGATTCTTGAGCTATAAAAGCAGCATAATATGATAGATGCTTTGTCCATGATTGTTCATCTTCCAAAGGTTGTTTGATACACAATGTAGGACTAATAAATTTGTGATATCTAAAGAGTAATTTATCAAGGAATTAAGGGACACTTTATTGCTTGTCAAGGGGAAACCCAAGGCTAATCTTAAGAAGAACCAAATAGCCTTGACAAAGTATAAAGGTGTGATCAAATAAACAAGTCTATAGGCATGTGTTTCCCGTCTAGAAACAATTAGTATTGGAAAACAAATCGTATGGCTCATTTAAAGACTTAGTAGAAGTCAACAAGACTTGGTAAGACTTTGACTTCTAGTATGTTTATGATTAAGATAAAGTAATCTACTAGTTAAGATTCTTGGGTGTTAGATATTGGATTTGGATTCCATATTTACACAAATATGCAAGATCTTAAGAGTAGTAGATTATTAGCAAAGAGAGAAGTTAAACTACGTGTAGAGAATGGAGCAAGAGTTGCTACATTAACTATAAGAACTTATACACTCTCTTTGCCAACTCGAATTATTCTAGAATTAAAGAATTGCTAGCATATTCTAGTGCTTACAAAGAATATAATATCTATATTGGCATTAGATGTGGATAGATTACTATTACTCAATGAATAAATCTTGTTCTTTTTGTGTAATGGCATTCTAAGTAGTACTAGTTTATTAAATAATGGCTTAAATATTCTAAGTTTTGATAAGTCCATTTTCAACATAGACATTAAGAGACAAAACTTGATATTTTGAAGCGATTTTATCTTTGGTGTTTTAGACTTGGTCATATAAATAAGAAGCATATATCCAAGTTACATAAAGATGTATATTTGGACTCATTCGATTATGAATTTTATGAGATATGCGAATCTTATTTACTTTTTAAATGACCAAGAGATCTTTTATTGAAAAGGTGAATGTGCTGGTGATCCTTTTGGGTTTATACATTCTGATGTTTGTAACGCAATATCGATCCATGCTAAAAGTAGTTTCTCATACTTCATCAATTTCACGAATGACCATTCTAGATATGGTTATGTGTATATTACGAAACACAAATCTGAAAAATTTGAGCTTAAGCCATATATTGATGAGGCACAAACGGAAGCTCAAGTTATACAAGATTTTCGTAGTTTATTAGTAAGCCATATATTGATGAGGCACAAACGGAAGCTCAAGTTATACAAGATTTTCGTAGTTTATTAAAGTACATCATTCTCTTTAGAGATATAGATTTCTTATAAATGAGAGTAATGACGTGCTAGTCCTAATTGATGACGGTTTTACTTACTACGAAGAGGTCATGTATCATGTAGACTCTTTGAAGTGGCGTAAAGCCGTAAAATCCAAAATGGATTTCATGTCTGACAACAAGGTATGGACCTTGGTCGAATCACCCAAAGGGGTAAAACTCATAGGGTGCAAAAGGATCTTTAAAAAAAGATTGACATGGATAGTAATATAATTACTTACAAATCAAGGAGTTAGAACATTCGTTTTGGTGACATGGTCAAAGAGTTTGATTTTTCTTAAAAACGAAGACGAGTCTTGTGTATACAAGAAAGTGAGTGGGAGCACTAATTTTTCTTAACACTTTATGTGCATGACATATTGTTATTGAGAAACCATATATCTATGCTTTAAAATGGTAAAAGGTGTAACAGTCCAAGAATTTGTACATGAAACATTAGGAGATAAACAACCTATTTTTGAAAATTAGATCTATAGAGATAGATCTAAGAGGTTGCACTATCTCTCAATTTACGTACATATACAAGTTGCTAAAGAAGTTTAGCATGGAGCAATCAAAGAAAGGGTTCCTGTACGACATGGAATTACCTTTTCGAGAGACATGTGTCCTAAGATACCTGTCGAGATTGTAGCATGCAAAAAATATCTAAGCTTTTGCAATAGGATTTATAAAGTATGTCTTGCTATGTGCGAGACATAATGTCTCCTATGCTTAAAGTTTTATGAGCAAATATCAACCTAATTCTGGTGAATGTCACTGGATATTGGTCAAGAATATCCTAAAGTACTTAAAGAGAAACTAATGGATTATTCTTGATTTATGGAGTTCACACTTTAGAAGTGTATGGGTTTATAGATGTAAACATTTAATTATTTAAGAATGATAATATATTATAATCTACACTTGTGTTCACGTTGAATAGTGATGTTGCTAGTTAGAAGAGTTCTAAGCTAGACACTGCAACAGATTCTATAACAAAGGTCAAGTGCTTTGTAGCTTTAAAAGCTAAGTTGGATTTAGAAGTTTATTATTGAACTTAAGGTCTCATCTATGATCCAAACAAGTATTTTGGCTATACCATTTATTTAAAGAAAATAATTGGTAAAAATGATGTAAAGATAAATGAAATTCTCATTGAGGATAATGTGACTAATCTATTGACTCAGCCATTATCCCAAAAGAAACATGATAGTCATGTGTATTCATTATGTTTAGAGTACATGAATGATTGGTTTTAGTCAAAGTGGGAGATGACTTATAATTTCATAAATTGTTATATTTGATTGTTGTTTATGCAGTAATAATGATATGACATTTTGTCATTTTGAAATTTATTTATTTTCTTAATGATAAATTCCATAGAATAATATTTATTATTCTTAAAATCATCCCTAATCATAGTATTGACAATATCAATGACATTGTTAATACGGATAGATTAGGATATATGATGACATATGGGTGGATTGTTAGAGAACAAATTCACTGGATTGATCCGCTGAGAGATTTCCATAAGGTTAACTGTTTGAATGCCAATGGTATAATCTCTACATGACAGTAGTGTAAATGATCCTTTGACTTAAGATCATAAGAGTATCTTTAGTGTGGATTGTTGTACTTTAACTTTATTAGTCCATAATTCGTAATTGGTTATGTGTACAATAGAAGTTGGGTATAATAAAAAATACGAATTGATAGATTACGATTAATATAGGATTCGCCACTCCTAATAGTGGAAGAGTATATCCCTATTGTGGCCACACTTGTTGAAATATCAACTCAAAAATGTTTGTAAACGAGTCAATAATTTAGAAAGTTCTAAATTTATTGAAAATAGAGTTGAATTTTGGAAACAAGAAATGGTAGTAATTAGTACATTAAGAATTGGCACGTATACCTTACTCTTGTACTAATTTGAGATATAGTCTAGTGAAAGGATGATAATTACACGAAATCTAGTTCATGGATAGGTGAAGTCAATCACTTGACTTTTCTAATACTTGGGTGGTTATGATGCCTGGATAGAGGCCAATCTTGATCTACAAATATAAATAAATTAATTTTGATTAATGATAAATTAAAGTTATTTAATTTATCCAATTTTAGAATCCTTGTGACTAAATTGACTTTAGTCCAAGTGGGAGTTTGCTGGTATTGTACTAAAGCCAATTAATTCTAAGATTATAATTTATATTTATTGCCAAGTGATTAGGAACCTAAAGGGTCACACACAATATAACTAATTCTTGGGTTAAATTGATTTAAATAATTATATGATAATTATGGGATTAATTTGTGAGATAATTAATCTTAAGGACTTATTAATAAATAGAAAAATTATAGTAGTGGAATAATTTCCTTTTGAAGGAAATTAAAACCTATTAAATATCTTATTTGGTAAGATATCCTAATAGGTAATGGTTACCTATTACTGAGTTCTTATTGGACAAGATGTCTTAATTATTACTCTATAAATAAGTCCTAAACACCAAGATTTGACACGACATATACAATACGTAACGTTAGAAAATTAGAGAGAGAAAAAATAGTTTTTCTTTATACAATTTTCTTCACGTTGGGGACGTGTCAAGTGGATCTAGCATATTCACTTGGTGTTGATCAATCCTAATGAGGATTCCAAGAAGGTGTTCGTGCGGATACCTTAGAGGCAGGACACGTGTGAAGCTGTGGTTGATATCGCGTATCTTTGATCAGGTTAATTTGTTTAATTACGTCATCAAAAGGTATGTTTTTGATTTTGTATAGATGATCAATGATCTTGATTAGAAATCTATTTTAAATTCCACTGCATCAAATTGTTATTGGCATGTTGATTTGCTAACAACCATTACCTCCGGTCACTACACCACTCTCAACTGTCAACCACCAGAAAGCCATCCATAGCCGCCCAGACTCAATTCCCCACCAATCAAAACCACAAACGTCTAGCTCCATTACCCACCAAGCCTTCACCATATCTCCCCCACAACAAATATCAAAAACTACCACAAAAATAACCACTTGACACCTGCATAATCACCCAAACTAGACTTGAAACTAAACCCACCAGTGCCCAGCCTAATTACAGCCATCTTTGTCAGCCCAAATGATAGGTCCCAAGGCCAAGCGCGCGACAATAGAGCTGAGCAATTTTCCATGGTGACTGAGGATGTACTTCAAGGTTTGGATTGTCCTATGACTAGATCAATAGCTAAGAAAATGAAGAATGCTTTGCATGGTCATATTGCGGACACGTTGGATGAAGTGTGCAAAGCGACCAACATGGATCCTTTATCACGTATTATGCATTGCTTATAGGCTAACCAAGGAGTGAAGGGTGATTCAAGCGTGGGTATGAAGTGCGAAACATTCTGACCGAACCCGCGCCTCGAACCTGCGCCCGGATTGTAACACCCTAGAAATTCATACAAAAACCATTTAATTCATGTTATGCCCATTAGTAGAAAAAAAAAGAGAGAAAAGAAAAGAAAAAGGAAAACCGAAAATGCACTTAAAAGGGAAATTCTTTTATTTGGAGTTTAGTGTTAATCCTTGATTTATTAGTTGGAAGATTTCTTAAGTTAATTAGGTTAAGTAAATAAGATTCTTTCATTATTAAGTGGGACACCTAAGTAGTAAATTTGGATTAATTTCATTGGACCATTAGTTTATAATAGTGTTTAATTTTGACTAACTAATTCTACCATTTTCTAGTCCCTTGACCAATTGAGCTTTAGTTCAATATTGACCTAAAAATTTCACTTATTCTCTTGCTTTCCTTTCTCTCTTTTGGCCGGCTCTCTCTCTCCCTTTCTTTCTTCTCTCTTTTGTCTTAAAATTGTGCCCTAAAGCTCTTGCAAATTACTAGGAAGATAAGTGATTAAAATCTCCACTAATCATATTTAACCAAGTAGTAGCTATTATGTCAAAAAGTCTAAACCCTAGGATGATTCTTGTCTTGCTATGATTGGTTACTTCTTTTCCCACTTTTCTCTTTATTTCTTTTCTATTTTCTTGGCCTATTTCTTTCTCTTTTTCTTACCTCTTGGCCGACCCTCTCTTGCTCTCTTTCTCTCTCTTTTGCTTTCATTTTCTTGAAACTTTCTCTCCATTTTTGGTCATCTCCACCATAGAAAGTGAGCTCATCTTCTTCCTAAGCAAAGATCTAAGCTTGTTTGAGGTATCTACTATGAACTTTTGCTATTATATTCAAGTTTTAGGTAGCTTTTTGTACAAGTTTAATACTAGATACTTGTTATTAAAACTTGAAGATTTAAGTTTTGAAATGAAGTTTTACTTGTTAATCAAGTGTTTTCTTGGTTAGATAGACTAGTAGATAGCATTTAAACCTTGAAATGATATGTATTATGTGTTGAATTGTTGAAGAAACTTGGAGTTGAAATCTTGAATTTGATTGGAATTTTGAGTGAAATTGGGTTTGATTGAGACATGGAAGCTATAGAACTTGTTGGAAATTGGATTGGTTGGTTGATTTCTTGCAGGTAAAATTTTGGGTTAGTCCGATTTTAAGGGGAGATGCTGCCGAAATTTCGGTAGAATTAAAGAAGAAAAAAATGATAGGTGAAATTTTAACCTAGAATATGCTAAATTTAGGGAATTTGGTGTGCAGAAATTTTAGAAAATGATCTATTAATGAATTAAATTTTCCTAGAACAAGAAAACCCTAAAACCAAAACCCTAAATCTAAAACCCTAAACCCTAGGTTCAAAACCCTAAACCTTAAAACCCTAAAACCTAAACCTAAACCCTAGAAATAATTGGGTTATTTCTTGAATTTTCTTACTAATTTACTTAGGGTTTTAATCGGGTTTTCATTAGATTATTTCTTTTGAATTTCAGGATCCGAAAGCGAATCTCGACCTTTTTACGAAATATTTTCCTAGGCATTCCAGGTGAGTGTCTCTATGTGTGCATGATGCATGAAATGTTATGTTATGCTTGTAATTATTATTTGATGAAATGTGTTACTTGAGGAAAGATGTGTACTTTATCGCATCTATTCCGCAATGTGTTACATGCTTTCATTGTCCAATGTGTTATTTGTGCTTGAGACTTCCGTGACTAACTTCACCGTTACTTCACGGTTAGTCAACCCGGTCGTGATTGGGAGGACATAAGGTGCTGGGTGTTTTAGGGCGTGTTGTTCTTTCCTATCTGAGTTGAGAATCCTCAAAGAGGCCAACTCTGGATTGAACTTTCTTGCTTGCTTGTTGGCCCTCCAAGGTTGAGATTACTCCCTGGATGCGGTAGCCTGTACGGAGGTTACAAGGTGAATGGTGGTTAGGGTACTTGCTTGTTAATACTGGTATGACCCTTGGCGAGGACCTGAGCTATTATCTCGGTCCTAACGTCATGGTTACATGATCGGTACTTGCTTCCTCTGCGGTTGAGCTTGCTCCCGTAGTTGAGCCCTTGTATCTGCCATTGACTACTTGTTAATTAAATTGTTCATACACTGTTTATTTAACTTGTTAATTATTTTATTAAATAAAATAATGGATTACTGGTATGGTTGCATGACTTTGAGCACTCACTGGGCTATTATAGCTCATCCCTTTTATTTGTTTTCTTTAACCAGGATTTCCATAATATTAAAGCTGGAACGGCAGGTTTTGGATACTAGTGGACGTTTTTTATATTTTGATAGCCAAACTTGTTTAGGCTATTATTGTAAATACTATAGTATATTTTGGCATGTAAAACTTCTTAGTGATACTTGTACTTTTAAGTTGAACTTATATGAATGTATTTTATTTTGGGTTAAGTATGTTTGGATGTTCTGAGTGAGTGCTTGATTTGAGTCCTGGCGAGAGCTAGGCAGGCAGTCCGCTAAGCCCTTTGGTGCGCCTCTGGGTAAGGTGGGGCTGTCACAGGTGGTATCAGAGCTTAGGTTTGAATCCTGCCTTTAGTTCAAAAGTGTTAGTGTGTCAGGTAGGAATTGGGGTTGAGTCAGTTACTCTTAGGCCTGATCACCCTAAGTTGTGAGTGATAAAATCCCAATTCCGTGCCTGAAAACCTACGTGAATATGTTTGAGAATGGTCTAGTTTATTTTCTAAGCTTGATTTCGAGGTGTGATATTTAAGTATTGTTTATTATTAAGTCTTTTGGGTTTAGACCTGAGTGATTTATTTTTGAAACATGTAGGTATGTCAGAGAGCGGTCAAGGTGAGGCATCACGGGCATCAGATGTGGCTCCAATTCAGCATGAGCACCGTAGGAAGACCAGTAGTTCGTTATCGCTGAGGGACCGGGACATCCCTACCGTACATTTTCACCTGCTCGCCGAGTGCGACCTGCATGTGGGTATTGGAGGACATACTCCTACCCCGATCATGTTGTACTTTCGTTGATCGAGGATAGTAGACGGGCTGAATGCGAGGGTGCCACCTTCCGGGCGCGCATTCATGAGTTGAGAGAGATAGTGAGAGCCCAGACCCAGAGGATCCGAGAATTAGAGGCTGCTGTTTAGGAGGAATAGCAGAGGACTGATGTTTTTCCAGCACAGTACTAGGAGGCGCATGGTCGAATCACGCGCGTTGTGCAGTATGTCCGAGATCATACTAGACGTCTTGTAGATGAGTGTGGACTAATGGTAGATCACGTGCTAGGAGAGGTACGAGATATGGTTCAGCATCTAAGGCCGGGGCAGGCTAGGCATCCATCTCTTGGGCCTGAGGAAACTCCTAAGGGTGAGCCAGAGAGGGAGCTCATTGAGGACGTGAGCTCGGTACGACCAGTCCAGTTAGATTAGATCACTAGATAGAAATATGTACAAAGACTTATGATAGTTTTGTTATGCTTTGTATGTGTGATATGTTTTGTATGTGAACTTTTGAAAATGTGTAAATTGAACTGCCTGTATATATATATGTGACTTTGTTTGGCATAAAACTTGATTTCCTTGTTTATTCTTGAATTTGTGCATTTTGAAATATATCTCGTCACTTATTACGTGAAATTGAAATAATTCATTAATGTTATTATAGAATATTAAGTCATGAGTGGACGAGGATCGTGGTAGAGGACGTCCCCGTCGCCAAGACCAGGGACGAAGGCACTACTTCGAGCGTAAATCCTACTTCTGGGGCTGACCCAATGATTGCGGTATTGAACCGAATGACTGACGTTTTAACTCAACTTGGAACCGGCAGAATCCAGCAGTGGAAAGCCGGTGGTCCTCATAGAAACCCTGTAGTAGGGGAGGACGTAGGCCCTAGAACGGTTTCAGAAATTTAATCCTCCCAAGTTCAACGGCGGCCCAAATCCCGAAATCGCCGAAAAATGGTTAGAAGATATTGAGAAAATTTTTGCTGCCTTGAAGTATACTGACGAAAGGCAAGTGACATTTGCCTGTATTCCAGTTGGAAGGTGCTGCCACCCCTTGGTGGAATTTAATAAATGCCAAGTGGGAAAGATATCAAACCCCGAGAACGTGGGCCAACTTCACTAGAGAGTTTAAGGAGAAATATATTCCCGTGCGAGTACAAGAGAAACGGGAAGATGAATTTTTGAAATTGAGACAGGGAGTACTGAGTGTAGCTGAGTATGAAGCTCAGTTTACTAAACTATCTCGTTATGCCCCGGAACTAGTGGCCACTGAACGACGGAGAAAGAGAAGATTTATTCAAGGCCTAAATTTGGAAATTCAAGATGCCCTCGCCGCCGCCACCATTGAAACTTATGAAGCCGCAGTGGAAAAAGCGCAGCAAGTGGAGGAAACAAAGTCCTTGGTTCGGACGGTGAAGGCAAGGAAACGGGAAAGTACTAGCGATTCCCGACCCTTAACCGGAAATGCTCCAGCCCCTAAGACAGGGAGGGGAACTGGAGGAGTAGAATTGGGCAAGGTGCCCAGTCGGAAGGACAAGAGACGCTCCGATGAGAAGAGCTCGCCAAGAAATGAACAAAAGGAGGATACCCAAAAGGAAATGCGATCACCAGCTGCTCCTGTTGTCTGTGGGTATTGCGGTAAAGGTGGTCATATGGAAGGATGCCTGTTGGAGGAAGAACCGTAAATGTTTGCTTTGCGGTAGTGGCGATCATCGAATAAATCAATGTCCAAGATAGGCGGCCAGCGAGACCGAGCGTAGCTCCACCTGGGCACAAGGAACCAATCAAGCCAAGGAGAGCGGGAATAAGCGAAAAGTGCTAGCTCGCGTTTATGCTCTAGACAAGCGCGATGCCCAGGAATCGTCAGCAGTTCATTGAAGGTACGATTCTTGTTTTTCACCGTCTGGCTAAACTGCTAGTAGACCCTAGGTTCCACTCATTCATTTGTGAATCCTCAAGTTTATGACTACTATAGAAATACAACCTATTAAATTATCTTATGAATTGAAGTGAGGACTCCTACTGGGGACCATTGCTTGACAACCTGACCTTGTTTACAAAGATTGTGAGCTTTGGGTAGGAGAGAGAAAATTTCTAACGGACCTCATAGCGTTACCTATTCGAGTTATGATGTGATATTAGGCATGGATTGCTTAACCCAGTATAGTGCTCAATTAAATTGTGGGACGAAAGTGGTGGATTTTAGTATACCGGGAGAATCTATTTTAAGGTTGGATGTAAAGAAAATCCTAACTTTTTCGAACCTTCTTTCTGCCATGCAAGCTAGGAAATTGATGTCCAGAGGGGCAGTGGGATATCTTGCTTATTTAATTAATACCCCTGAAGATAAAGTGAGACTTGAGGATGTGCAGTGGTAAGGAGTTTCCGATATTTTCCTTGAAGAATTAAGCTCCCTACCCCCTGAGAGAAAAGTGAATTTGGAATAGAATTGGTGCTAGGAGTCGCGCCAATATCTAAGACACCATATCGCATGTCTCCTGCAGAACTTGGAGAGCTTAAGGTCCAACTCCAGGATTTGTTAGAAAGAGGATTTGTCAGGCCGAGTGTATCACCATGGGGAGCTCCAGTGTTATTTGTAAAGAAGAAAGATGGTACTCTTAGGCTTTGTATTGACTATCGAGGGTTAAATAATGTCACCTATAAAGAATAAGTATCCTTTACCTCATATTGATGAATTGTTTGATCAATTGGAAGGAGCTGTAGTATTTTCCAAGGTGGATCTTCAGACAAGGATACTATCAATTGAAAATTAAGGAGGAAGATGTACCTAAAACTGCTTTTAACTCTCGATATGGTCATTATGAATTTGTAGTAATGCCATTTGGATTAACTAATGCCCCAACGGCTTTTATGGATTTGATGCATAGGGTTTTCAGACCATACTTGGATCAGTTTGTGGTGATTTTTATTGATGATATTTTGGTATTTTTCAAGTCCATGAGGAGCATGAGCAACACTTTGAGGATTGTGTTACTAAATTTGAGAGATAACAAGTTGTATGCTAAGTTAGTAAATGTGAATTTTGGAAAGACCAAGTGTCATTCTTGGGTCATGTCATTATCGAGAAAGGGAATAGCAGTAGATCCTTCTAAAGTGGAAGCCGTGGTTAATTGGAAACGACCTGAGAATCCAACTGAAGTTCGTAGTTTCTTGGGATTAGCTGGCTACTATCGGCGGTTTATTAAGGATTTTTCGAAAGATAGCCACACCACTCACTGTTTTGACCCAAAAGAATGTTAAGTTTAATTGGGATGAACGGTGTGAGCAAAGTTTTAATGAACTCAAGAAACGATTAACATCGGCTCCAGTGTTAGCTTGCCCAATGGGAAGGAAACTTTCAGTGTGTATACGGATGCTTCACGGGAAGGTTTGGGATGTGTGCTAATGCAAGGGAAACAAGTAATTGCCTACACTCTCCGTAAGTTAAAATCCTCATGAAAGGAATTACCCCACACATGATCTGGAATTAGCAGCTGTGGTATTTGCACTTAAGAAATGGAGACATTATTTGTATGGAGTCACTTTTGAGGTATATACAGATCATAAGAGCCTGAAATATCTGTTTTCTCAGAAAGAGCTAAATTTGCGGCAACGTAGATGGGTGGAGTTATTAGAGGATTATGATTGTACTATTAATTATCATCCAGGTAAAGCTAATGTTGTCGCAGATGCTCTAAGTAGGAAAGTTCAAATGGCTAGCCTGAGCCATCCGTGAGTGGAGCTTGTTAGAGCAATTTAGCTGAGAGCAATCCACGGATAGTTGGCTCTAAAGTGATTTGTGGAAACATAAATGTACAATCTGAATTGTTGGAACAAATTAAAGAAGCTCAAGGCAAGGATCCTACGTTACAAAAGCGGATAGAGAAAGCCAAAGTAGGGATCTTACCTGAATATAGTGTTGGACCGGAAGGATTGTTGAGGTTCCGAAACCGATCTTTATACCAAGAGATGAAGAGTTGAAGAGAATAATCATGGATGAGGCTCATCGTTCCAGGTACACTGTGCACCCGGGTAGTACAAAGATGTATCAAGATCTGAAGAAACTCTATTGTTGGGATAATATGAAGAGGGAAATAGCACAGTATGTTCAAACTTGTCCTACGTGTCAAGCAGGTAAAGGCCGAACATCAGAGACCGTCAGGACTATTACAACCTTTGGAAATCCCGGAGTGGAAATGGGAGCACATTACCATGGATTTTGTTTCTGGTTTACCGAGAACCCAAAGAGGGCATGATGCTATTTGGGTAATTGTTGATCGACTAACCAAATCTGCTCATTTTCTACCCATGAACATGACTTATCCTTTGGAAAAACTTGCCCGAATGTTCATTGATGAAGTGGTAAGACTTCATGGAATTCCAGTAAGTATCGTCTCGGACCGAGATCCTCGGTTTACTTCCCGACTTTGGAGACAAATGCACGAAGCCTTGGGAACAAAGTTGAACTTTAGCACGGCTTATCATCCCCAAACTGATGGACAGTTCGAACGAGTGATCCAGATTTTAGAGGATATGCTACGGGCGAGTGTGATGGATTTTGGTAGCAATTGGGATCAACATGTGACCTTGATTGAGTTTGCTTACAACAATAGCTACCAATCCTCTATCTAGATGGCTCCATTCGAGGCATTATATGGAAGAAGATGTAGAACACCTGGATACTTAGGATGAAGTAGGTGAACGAAAAATGTTAGGTCCAGAAAAGGTACCATGGATAGAAGAAGCCTATGAGAAAGTTAAGCTAATACAACAACGACTCCAAACTGCTCAGAGTCGACAGAAGAGTTATGCCGACACTCGAAGGAAAGAGCTAGAGTTTGAAGTTGGAGATGACGTATTTCTCAAAATTTCTCCATTCAAAGGAGGCATCCAGTTTGGTAAGAGGAAGAAACTTCAACCAAGATACGTGGGACCATTCAGAATCGTTAAACGTATCGGCAATGTTGCATACCAATTGGAATTGCCTTCAAAGTTATCCAAAATGCACAATGTCTTCCATGTGTCTGTCTTGAAAAAGTACCACCCGGACCCACGACACAGTACTTCAACCCGATGAGATTGAGTTAGATGAAACTTTAGCATATGAAGAGCAGCCAGTTCAAATCTTGGATCGCAAAGTGAAAGAACTGAGAAATAAACAAATTCCTCTTGTTAAAGTCCTCTGGAAGCATCATGATTTAGAAGAAGCCACCTGGGAAACCGAGGAAGAGATGCGGAGAAATTATCCCAAGCTATTCAAAAATCAAGGTAGAATTTCGAGGACGAAATTCTTTTAAGGGGGGGAGGATGTAACACCCTAGAAATTCATACAAAAACCATTTAATTCATGTTATGCCCATTAGTAGAAAAAAAAAAGAGAGAAAAGAAAAGAAAAAGGAAAATCGAAAATGCACTTAAAAGGGGAAATTCTTTTATTTGGAGTTTAGTGTTAATCCTTGATTTATTAGTTGGAAGATTTCTTAAGTTAATTAGGTTAAGTAAATAAGATTCTTTCATTATTAAGTGCGACACCTAAGTAGTAAATTTGGATTAATTTCATTGGACCATTAGTTTATAATAGTGTTTAATTTTGACTAACTAATTCTACCATTTTCTAGCCTCCTTGACCAATTGAGCTTTAGTTCAATATTGACCAAAAATTTCACTTATTCTCTTGCTTTCCTTTCTCTCTTTTGGCCGGCTCTCTCTCTCTTTCTTTCTTTACTCTTTTGTCTTAAAATTTGTGCCCTAAAGCTCTTGCAAATTACTAGGAAGATAAGTGATTAAAATCTCCACTAATTCATATTTAACCAAGTAGTAGCTATTATGTCAAAAAGCCTAAACCCTAGGATGATTCTTGTCTTGCTATGATTGGTTACTTCTTTTCCCACTTTTCTCTTTATTTCTTTTCTATTTTCTTGGCCTATTTCTTTCTCTCTTTTCTTACCTCTTGGCCGACCCTCTCTTTGCTCTCTTCCTCCTCTCTTTTGCTTTCATTTTCTTGAAACTTTCTCTCCATTTTTGGTCATCTCCACCATAGAAAGTGAGCTCATCTTCTTCCTAAGCAAAGATCTAAGCTTGTTTGAGGTATCTACTATGAACTTTTGCTATTATATTTCAAGTTTTAGGTAGTTTTTGTACAAGTTTAATACTAGATACTTGTTATTAAAACTTGAAGATTTAAGTTTTGAAATGAAGTTTTACTTGTTAATCAAGTGTTTTCTTGGTTAGATAGACTAGTAGATAGCATTTAAACCTTGAAATGATATGTATTATGTGTTGAATTGTTGAAGAAACTTGGAGTTGAAATCTTGAATTTGATTGGAATTTTGAGTGAAATTGGGTTTGATTGAGACATGGAAGCTATAGAACTTGTTGGAAATTGGATTGGTTGGTTGATTTCTTGCAGGTAAAATTTTGGGTTAGTCCGATTTTAAGGGGAGATGCTGCCGAAATTTTGGTAGAATTAAAGAAGAAAAAAATGATAGGTGAAATTTTAACCTAGAATATGCTAAATTTAGGGAATTTGGTGTGCAGAAATTTTTAGAAAATGATCTATTAATGAATTAAATTTTCCTAGAACAAGAAAACCCTAAAACCAAACCCTAAATCTAAAACCCTAAACCCTAGGTTCAAAACCCTAAAACCTAAACCCTAGAAATAATTGGGTTATTTCTTGAATTTTCTTACTAATTTACTTAGGGTTTTAATCGGGTTTTCATTAGATTATTTCTTTTGAATTTCAGGACCGAAAGCGAATCTCGACCTTTTTATGAAATATTTTCCTAGGCATTCTAGGTGAGTGTCTCTATGTGTGCATGATGCATGAAATGTTATGTTATGCTTGTAATTATTATTTGATGAAATGTGTTACTTGAGGAAAGATGTGTACTTTATCGCATCTATTCCGCAATGTATTACATGCTTTCATTGTCCAATGTGTTATTTGTGCTTGAGACTTCTGTGACTAACTTCACCGTTACTTCACGGTTAGTCAACCCGGTCGTGATTGGGAGGACATAAGGTGCTGAGTGTTTTAGGGCGTGTTGTTCTTTCCTATCTGAGTTGAGAATCCTCAAAGAGGCCAACTCTGGATTGAACTTTCTTGCTTGCTTGTTGAGCCCTCCAAGGTTGAGATTACTCCCTAGATGCGGTAGCCTGTACGGAGGTTACAAGGTGAATGGTGGTTAGGGTACTTGCTTGTTAATACTGGTATGACCCTTGGCGAGGACCTGAGCTATTATCTCGGTCCTAACGTCATGGTTACATGATCGGTACTTGCTTTCTCTGCGGTGGAGCTTGCTCCCGTAGTTGAGCCTTGTATCTGCCATTGACTACTTGTTAATTAAATTGTTCATACACTATTTATTTAACTTGTTAATTATTTTATTAAATAAAATAATGGATTACTGGTATGGTTGCATGATTTGAGCATTCACTGGGCTATTATAGCTCATCCCTTTTATTTGTTTTCTTTAACCAGGATTTTCATAATATTTATTTTGGAACTAGTGGCCATTTTCTTTATATTTTGATAGCCAAATTGTTTAGGCTATTATTGTAAATACTGTGTATATTTTGGGATGTAAAACTTCTTAGTGATACTTGTACTTTTAAGTTGCACTATATGAATGTATTTAATTTTGGGTTAAGTATGTTTGGATGTTTTGAGTGAGAGCTTGATTTAAGTCCTGGCGAGAGCTAGATAGGTAGTTCGCTAAGCTCTTAGGTGTACCTCTGGGTAAGGTGGGGCTGTCACACTAATAGGTGCCGCAGGTACCATCAAAAGGTTCAACCTTGATGTGCTAAACCTTTTGACCGAACCCGCGCTCGTACCCGTGCTGTGGATAGGTGTCGCGGGTACGATCAGAAGGTCTGGCCTTGAAGAGCGTTGATGTGCAACGAACTCGCGCCCGTACCCGTGCCGCGAGTTCTGCCGTGGGTACGATCCAAGAGTCGTTTTACCTATTTTACGCAAATTCTTGAGTTATAATCTTTAATAGTTGAGTGTTAGGTTACAACTAGTGTTAAGTATTTTTCTTAGTTTATGTCTAAGCGACGCCCTATATAAGGGTTTCTTGAGTTTTTGATCAAGTTCTTTAGAGAATTAGGTTAACAATTGAACACGCTCAACTTGGTTAATCTAAAAACCTAAGAACGAGTTCATCTTCAAGGGAAGATTCGTGAGCACACCAACTCCACGTCAAGGGTTCTTGGGTTCACGAATCCAACAGGGTCTTGAGTTCAACGAGTTGTTGACCTAAAATCTAACAGATCTTGGCATACGCAACCGTGCGCCCATCAATTGGTATCAAAGGCAAAGTTCTTGAATTTTTCAAGTTTATTCAATCCGTTTTTCCCTTTTGGGATTCCGGATATAACCTTGTGTCCTGTGTTTTTCATATTTTCATGTTGTTATTGTAATAAAGAGCTTCGAGTCTGGTCATAATAATTTGTTTGGTGTCTTTTGTGTCTTGCTTAAATTCGTTTGAACTTGCTTTGTTTCGTTTCTGGTCATTTTATCTTTGATTAAATTTTTAGCCTTTAGTTTTCATTGTTTTTCTTAATTAAAATGTGCTCTAGGGTTTGGCTAGTGTCGTTCTTGGGTGCTTCTCAATCAAGAATTCTAGGTTGTGTGGTATTTTGAGTTTCTTGACTATTTTTATGGTGTTCTTGGAATTCATTTGGGTTTGCGTTTGTTGGGTGTTGCATTGTTAAAAAAAAAAAAAGAGAAGAAGAAAATAGGCGTGCTTGAAAGGAGTAAAAGCCAAGCACACGAACTAAATTCGTTAAACTAAAGTATATTTGGCTGAAATACTGTCCTTGTGCAATCGGATAGATCTGTTGAAACATCTAGATCGTTGGACAGAGAACAACACCACGTAAAAAAGTTTAATTGACCAGATTCTACTCTTCTTGTCTTAGTGTTAAAAGGTGTTTTTGAAGTTTGTTGGAATTTTTTGTGTTTCCTAGTTACAAAATTTTTGAAATTATCCCAACTTTAATTGATCTTAAATAAGGCTTGTACAGAGTTATTTGTGACTGAAATTGGGGTATTATTTATGCACAAGTTTGATTATTCCTTTCAAAGAATATTAAAAAATCGAGAAATATCACACAATTATACCATACATTAGGGTGCCCATATTGTGTCAAATCTTGATTCTCTGATCTCGTTGATTACTCTCTTGGTCAAAAACTCTCTAAGCATATTATTCTTGATCTCTACATTTACTCATACAGGTTGAGATTGCCATTGGCCTTGGTAAGGTTTGAGTAAGCTGGTTCTTCTCTAAAGGACCAACAAGAAAATTCTATGAGTAGTAAAAAACTTAGTGGTGAGCTCCTTAGAGAGAAAAAGCCATACTACTTGAGAGATACTCGAGGGCTTGAGAGTAAACACTAAGGGAGTGAATAAGGCATATCTCATCTATTGTTTGCACTAAGATTTGACCTCTTTATTTTTGTGTTTTTTTTTTGTGATTTTTGTTGTAGGTTTAAGGTACTATGGCGGAACATGATGATTTTAAGCCATGATAAGAGACATGCAAGATAACTTTCAACGCCTCATGGAGCAAATGTAAAGCATGTCCATGAGAATGGACAATGTAGAGCAAGCATCTAAGGTTCAAGGAGATCAACATGATGGTAGAGAAGTTAGTTCCAACACTACAATGATTCGAAATCCAGCTTATGATGATGATATTGAAGAGGGGTCGGAGTTTGATGAAGTTATTCAAAAGAGAGGAAGGAGGGTACCACGTGAGCCCGATGGAAATTTTGAAAACATTAAGATGAAAATACCTTCATTCCAAGGTAAGTTAGACCCCGAGGCATATCTTGAATGGGAGAGAAAGGTGGAACATGTATTTGAGTGTCACAACTACTCCGAGACAAAGAAAATACAACTAGCTGCGGTTGAATTCATTGACTATGCAAGTGTTTGGTAGGATCAACTTGTCAAAGATAGGAGGAAGTGTGGAGTTGAACCCGTGATGACTTGGAAGGAGATGAAAGCCATTATGAAGAAGAGATTTGTCCCAAGTTACTACTCACATGACCTACATAGGCATCTACAATTCTTGAAGCAAGGGTCTATGAGCGTAGACGAGTACTACAACGAGATAGAGATGCTCATGATCAAAGCGAACATTAGGGAGGATGGAGAGGCTCTTATGTCACATTTTCTAGCAGGTTTGAACTCAAAAAATGCTAAAATTGTAGAGCTACAACATTATCTACAGATGGACAACTTGGTAGAAACAGCAATCACGGTTGAGAGACAACTGAAAAGTAGGCGTTCAAGGGGGTATTCTACTACTCAAAACCATGCTACCTGGAGGGTTGGGCAGCCACAAAGGAGTGCAAAGGAGATTAAACAAGCACGCTATCCCCTAAACTGTGTTCAAGTACCTAACCTCGAATCAATTACAAAGCCGGATGCTAAGGGTAAATTGGTTGAGAAACCTAGGCAAAGAGAGGTTCGTTGCTTCAAGTGTCAAGGTTATGGACACACTGCTGCTACTCGCCCAAACAAATGTGCTATGATGATCAGTGAAGATGGTGAGATAGCAAGTATCGCATCTAGTGAAGATGATAAGGAGATACCTCCACTGGAGGGAGGTTCTGAAGATGAAGGTGACTTATATGGTGGGGATCAAGGCAATATATTAGTCACTAGGCATGCACTTAGCATTGCACCTAAGAAGGATGAAGTGGATGTACAGAGAGATCATATTTTTCACACTAGGTGTACTGTACAAAACAAGATATGTAGCATGATTATTGATAGTGGGTCTTGTACTAATGTTGCTTCTACTTTGTTTGTAGATAAATTGTGTCTAGAGACAAGAAGACATCACAAGCCATACAAGCTATAATGGTTGGCTGACGTTGGAGATATGAAGGTTACCAAGCAAGTAATGGTGCCATTCTCTATCAATAAATATAACGATGAAGTATGGTGTGATGTGATTCCCATGCAAACATGGCACATCCTATTTGGACGTCCTTGGCAATTCGATAGAAGAGTGACATATGATGGTTTCAAGAATAGGTATTCGTTCATGTGGGATAATCGCAAAATCACTTTGGATTCCATCACACATTTGCATACACAATACACACACAACCACTTCACAAATACACGCTTGCACTCTTACAATCACACACACTAACTCACACACAATTCACGCACAGGTTCACACACTAGCTCACAATCTTACACACAACCACACACACACTCTCACATTTACACACACTAAGACACACTAACCTACGTTCCCCAAACACACACTCTCACACAGTTTGTTCACATTCTCATACACGCAATATTCACAAATTCAGTTTCCAGTCACAATACACACACTCACACATACTTCACACATTTCACACACTCACAGTCACACACTAATACACACGCCACACACAATCGCAGGTTCTTTTTCACACATACTCCCACATACATTTTCACACACATTCACACACAGTTCATTTTTCATACACTCCCACACACAATCACACAAACACACACAAACACATAATCACACATACACACACGGCCAAAGCACACACATATTTACACACAGGCATACATAATCACACCATTCCAGCAATATAGTCACTCCAGCACACTTCCACACGCCCATTCACATAGGCCACAGATTCACATACTAATATACCATCACACACACACTTTGCACACTGGAACACACACTCAGCCACCATTACACATACTATTACACACTTAAACACACACACTGACACATACTCACGAACAATTTTCACACACAGTCACGCAATATACACACAAAAACACACTCGTGAACCATCTTCACAATGATCCAACCACAACCACCCAAATTAGCAAAACAGCTACCCAATTCCCTCAAGAACAACCCGCAATACCATCACCCATTATCCACCTACAACCTACAAAACATACTCTCTAATTGAACAATCACAACAGCCTAGCATCGTCACCATCATCCCTGCATGCCTATCTGGACATTACACCAAGCCCTAACCTGCAAAACAGCACCACCAGCCCTCCAATTGCTATTAATTCACAATCAAACTCAACCCCTGCCCCTGAAAACCATTGCCCAAGAGCCGTCCAAATCCTGTCACCAACTCTCTCAATCCAGAATTAGCTCACCCACAGCTCCCCAAACCAACTCAATCACCACCAAGGCAATTTCTACCGCACCCACAACCACAAAATTACCACCTGCAACAACCAATAACACTGCCAGGTTCAACTGCGAACCACAATCATCAATGGACCATTTTCTTCTTCGGTCAAGAACAGGTGTGAATGCTCGGTCCATTCTCTTCCATTCCCCCCGATTTATTGCTCAATCTACGAAATTTGCAGAAGTTAATGCCTGATTTGTTATGAATTCAAGGATTTTTGAATTTGAGTGAAGATTGTGGGAAATTGGTTATGTCAGTCGAGGAAGGAAGAGGGAAAATAGAGAATAGAAAGGGGAAGTGATTTTTAGAGAAAGAGAACAAAAAATCAGAGAAAGGAAGTAACGAGAAAGCAAAAGAAAACAGAAAAAATTGAGAGAGAAAAGGAAGGGATTTCGGTAAAAGGAAACATGAAAGAGAGAAAGAAAGCTGGAGGGAGAGAGAGAGCAAGTCAGTGTGTGAGAGAGGGATGAGTAATCGGACAAGAGAGAAGAGAGAAACGGCGAGAAAGAAAGTAGAGAGAGAGAGCAACGAGATGAAGAAGAAAACAGAGAGGAAAATGGGGAGAAGAGAGGAGAGTGAGAGAGAAAAGCTGAGAAGAATGAAGAAGGGGGCGGGGGAACCAGTAAAGAAAATCAATAATGAGAATTGGGTTTTTGGGGGAGATGATCTTTTTATTTTGATTGTTTTGTTTTTGTTTGTTTGTTTCTTTTCAGTTTTAAAGTTTTATTAAGTTAATGATTCAGTTTAGTCTTTTTATTTTTATTTTTATTCAATTTTATTTAATTTAGTACATGCTATAAATTAAATATATTAGTCTAGTTTCATTTAATGATTGAGGTAATTAATCACGGTAATTGAGTTAATTAATCTGGACATTTAAATTAGTTTATCTAATTTAGTTTGGCATTTTTCTTATTTATTTACCAAAGAATAGTTATTTATGTTTTGGCCCTTTGAGATCTTAGATAATGCTATTGCATGTGCTTAATTTGTGTAATTTAGTCCCTAATAACTACAAATTGGCCCCACAGATTTTTTTTAATTAAGTCTTAATCAATTGCAAATTAGCCCCTCATTTTGTTGGAATTTTTAGTTTTACCCCATGTTTGCTGAATTTTTTAATTTGGTCCTATTCATGTTTTGGTGCTTCTAAGTTGATGAGATTTACAATTATTGACTCTTTGACTTTAATAAAGTGGCAAATTAGTCCCATGTGTTCTTGAATTTGCATATTTGACCTTGGATTTGCTCGAATTCTCATTCTTACCCTTTTCGTTTGTTTGAATTTACTATTCTCCCCCTAATTTGTTCAAAGTCGCTATATTTGTCCCTATGTTTGCTAAGATTTATATGTTATCCCGATTTATCCATATTTTCATATTTCACGTTTTACTCATTTATATCGCGATATCTTGACATGTGTGTTCATTTTTAAGCTTTGGTACCGGGTCTCCAAAGGGGTATATCGACTTCTCGTTATTTTCCTCTTTATATGCTCTAATATGCTCCAATGTGATTTTATGCATTATTTTAATTTGTTCATTTCTTATTTTATATATATATATTTTTTACGTATTTACGTAGTTAATTTTTTTAATTTTGAATTTTATTAGTTTGGAAAAATATAATATTTTGTATTTAGTTAGTCAATATAATAGTTAGATTATTTTTTGCATACTTTAGCAAGAATTGTGTAATCAGATAGAAAGTGTAATAGATAGGGCATTTTAATTTTCCCCCTTAAATTGTAAATCAAACCCCCTGGTGTAATAGTTAGGGTTTATTTGCTTTTGCGTGCTTATATGTTTATTTCTTTTACCGCTTTCCTTAGGATTTTTACATCTAGAATATTATGCTTATGTGTTATGTGCTCCTATGTGGTCTTATATATTTTTATATATTTAATTTGCTTTTAATTCATGCTTTAATGTTTAATTTATGATTTATAGTATTCCGTCACCACACTAGTCCAACGCTAGTTGTGGTTGCTTTCTTTCCCGCTAGTCCAATGCTAGTGGGACTTTTTAGAACGGGCTAGTCCAACGCTAGACCCTTAGGACATTTTAGTGTTAGGTGCATTCATGCGCATTTTACATTCCACTTCACACAGTTTTAGTTTTCTTTCCATTTGGCATAATTATTATTATTATTATTCTCCTTATTATTATTATTATTATTATTATTATTATTATTATTATTATTATTATTATTATTATTTTGACGCATTTTTTAAACGCATGACATCTAGGTTGCATTTCACTTAGAAATTAGGACATTTGTGTGATCTGACTAGAAATAGTCGTCTACTTACGTGGGAAGCGGTGGCGTACATGCCGTTTCTCCCTCCGTGAGTAGAAATATTCAGTCACGAGTTATTAGTCCCCCGTACCCGTCATGTTGCATACCTACTTTCTTTCTTCATTTACTATATATTATTATTTTCTTTATTTTTGCATCACATTTTGCATAAACTTGTGACTCCTTCGAGGTCTCGACTCGGATTTCGCAATTAATGCGATAATTCCAACCAAGCCTCGACGGAACATTTTGACCCTCTCGATATTCACATTTAGACTTAGGATTTGCATTCATTTAGATACATCCAAAACGCGATAGAATTTAACCTCGCAACTAGCCTCGGCTAGGTTGAAAGGGTGCCTTAGGCGCAAGCCTTTGCCTTCCCTTTCTTCAAATGTGACTCCCGAACCTTTTTCTCTTGTTTTTTTCGTAGATCGGAGTTGAAAAAGGGTTTTAAATGATTTTTCTAAAATTTTTATTTTTGTCTTGTTAAACGATTTTTCGGGTGAGTTGGTACACCCTAACTTAGTATCAAGTGGCGACTCCATTTTCTTTAAAATAAAACCCTTTCTCAAAAATTATTTGACCAAACCTGTCGTACTTTTAATTCCGGCCTTGTTTTCTTTTAAAATACCATTTCTTCTAAAATACACTTTTTCTACAAAAATTAGATTTTTCTCACACATGCACGTTTTTCCAAAAACCTTTATTTTCGAAAGAGTCATCAGACCGGACTGTCCTTTTCGGGACACGACAGTCAACGACTGCACTAGCACCCTTTATCCACGATTTTTGGGACGCGACAACTGCTAGCACACAATACACACAGAAATTTCACACACTCACACACAGCATACAAAACAAAAATGCACAATTTAGGCACACACACAACCACATAGCCTCAGATCGCACCCCTGCAAGCCTGCAACACAACCATTAAAAAACCCCAATCACCAATTAACAAAACCACCATCTCTCCCCTAACCACAAACCAGTCACCTATTGCACTAGATCACCACCAACAGCCAATTTCCTTCTCCTTAACCACCCTCTCGCCACCAAAAGCTACTATTAACCCAACATTGGCTCATCACTTCCATCTTCCCTCACTACCAAAACCCACTTCATAAGCCCTTCTACTAAGAACCACAGCCCCAAACCGCCGACAATCACTACCCTCCATCTCCACAACCACCAAATCGAAACACACTTCCACCGTCTTATTTCGAGAGAAGGAGCCAACTGGAGGAGGATTTGATTTTGCCATCTTTGGAGAAGAAGCAAAGAGAATAAAAGGGAGAAGAGCTAGTGAGAGGACAGAAAATTAGAGAGAAATAGAAGGAGAACAATGGAAAGAAACAGAGAGGGAGAGAGAGAGAGTATAAAGATTGAGAGGAAAACAAGAAGCTGGAAAGCAGAGAAAGAAACAGATAGAGTGCTTTGGAATTCGAGAAGAAGAGAAAGGGAGAAGAAAGGAGGTGAAGAACAAACAGAGAGAGAGAGAGAGAGAGAGAGAGAGAGAAGGTCAGATAACGGACGAAAAAAGAGAGACAAAGATGAAAGAACGAGAGAGAGAGAGAGACAGAAGAAGATGAGTTAGAAGGGGAAAGTTTGTGAAGTCTGTTCTTGAAGAATAAGACTTAAGGGGAAGGGGGTAGTTTTAGTTTTTCTAGATTTATTTAGTTATTAGTGTTTTTTTAAGTTAATAATTTAGGTTTAATCAGTTTACTTTGATAGTTAAGTTAATTGAATATAGTTTATTTGATTAAATTAGTTTTCTCTAATTCAGAATTGATTTCCTGTTATGAGATATAGATTTAATTTTTAGTCCCTGCATTTGGATTGTTATGGGTATACTTTAAAAAACTTATAGTTTTGTGCATTTAAGTCCTTCCATAATTGCACATTGACCCCTCATATTTTTCATTCCTTCGATTAGGTCCTGGAATTTATGTTTTTGCCCCACTTTTGCTGAAATTTATTGTTTTGTCTCCCCAATTTACTTTAATTTTGCATTTTTACCTTTTTAGACTTTGTGAATTCTCAATGTTTACGCCTTAAGCTTTATAGAATTTTATCATTAGCCCCCTTAATTGCTAGAATTTATTTTTTATCTTAATTTGTCAATACTTATATATTTTAGGTTTTGTTTGTTTATACCAAGGTACATTGACTTGTTTGTTCATTTTGATTAGCATTTGAACTCGATCTTTAAGAGATATCCCTATTTCTCGTTAATTTTGTCTTATGTGCTCCTATGTGCTCTTATGTGATTTATTATGCATTTTCTTCACATGTTTCTTATTTTACATGCTTTTTGTGTATTTATTTACTTTGTGTTATTTAATTTTAAATTTTATTATTTTGGCAAAAAGTATAATATTTTTGTATTTAGCTAGCCAATGTAATAGTTAGACTATTTTCCTTTCATATTTAAAAATATTTGTGTATTTAGATAGCAAATGTAATAGATAGGCCATTTTTAATTTTTCCCCCTTTAATTGTAAATTAAATCCCCCAGTATAATAGTTAGGGCTTATGTGCTTTTGTGTGCTTATATGCTTACTTGTTTTATCGCTTTCCTTAGGATTTTTGCATCTAAATATTATATTTACATATTATGTGCTCCTACGTGCTCTTATATGCCATATATGTTTATTTGTTTTTAATTCATGTTTTACTATTTTAATTCATGTTTTATCAGCTTTTATTATTCTGTCACCACACTAGTCCAATGCTAGTTGTGGCTTTATTGCTTTCTCACTAGCCCAATGCTAGTAGGGGTTCCCTAGAAAGGGCTAGTCTAACGCTAGACCCTTAGGGCATTTTAGTGCTAGTTTCACTCGCATGAATTCCGCCTCATTTCACAACACACTCTCCTTTTTAGAGTTTTCCATAGTTGCATGATTTTATATATATATATATATATATATATATATTTATTATTATATATTTTTAACATTTGACAGTGCATGACATTTCAGTTACATTTCACTTAGAAGTTAGGTTATTTTGTGTGCTCCGACTAGAAATAGTCGTCTATTTACGTGGGAAGCGGTGGATTGATGGGCCGTTTCCCCCTCCGTGAATAGAAAAAGTCAAAGTCACGAGTTATTAGTCCCTCATACCCGTTCTGTTGCATCCCCACTTTCTTTGACACTTATTATCTATAGTATTTTTCCTTTTCTTTTTGCATTTCATTTTACATATACACTCATGACTCTCTCAAGGTCTCGACTCAGATTTTGCAATTAATGTAACAATTCTGACCCAGCCTCAAAGGAACATCTCGACCCTCTCGATACTCACATTAGACTTAGGATTTGCATTCATATAGAAGCATCCAAACGCGATTGAATGTAGGGTTAATCTAGGAAATTTTTGATTAAACCTCGCAACTAGCCTCGATTAGGTAGAAAGGGTGCCTTAGGCGCGAGTCTTTGCCTTCCCTTTATGCAAATGTGACTTTCGAACCTTTTTTTCCTTATTTTTTGTAGATCGAAGTCGAAAAAGGGTTTTCAAATAGTTTTTCTAAAGTTTTGTTTTTGTTTTGTTAAACAATTTTTAGGTGACTTGGTACACCAACTGGCAACTCCATTTTTAAAATAAAACCATTTCAAAATTAGTTGACCAAAACTATCACACTTTTAGTCCCAGACATATTTTCTTTTAAAATACCATTTTTTTCTAAATAATATTTTTTCACTAAAAAATCGATTTTTTCTCACACACGCACAGTTATTCCAAAAATTTTCTTGTTAAAAAGGGGGTCACCGAACCGGACCGTCTTTTCGGAGCGCGATAGTCTTAGACCGACCCCACCGTGCTATCAATTTTGGGACGCAACAATATCTATGAAGAATACCCACACAAATTCCAACAAGAATAGGTTCAAAACTAGTACACAATTTAGCCCATCACCAACCCTGTTTGCACAGATTTGGTTTTTCAGTCAACTTTGCACGAATTTTGGTATCACTCCACACAAAATCAGGACATAAGCCTTATTCCATTTGAAAACCCTATGAATCTAGTTTCTAAAACAACAAGAATCATCCAAATCCAAATTTCCTACACAAAGTTATGACTAATTTACTAAAACTAGTCCAGCTGACTGTTCATTTGGGTTCTTGAAGATTACTTCATTTATATTTATATTTTTCTTATTTCTTGTGGGATTCTCATCTTCAAATCAGTCATAAACTCAAGTTATTAACTGAGGAACATTTATAACAAACCTAGAAAGTGAAGAAAATTACCTTTTCTAGTCCAAGAATCCTCCCGAGTTCCAACTTGGACTTGTAGCCCTTGACCTCTTCAAGCTTTTCTCTCTCTCTTTTTACTTCTTTTCCTTACTCTCTCTGTTTCTCTCTTTTCCTGCCTTATTTTCCTCTTGTTTTAACTAATTTAGAGTACTTCAATTGGTCAAAAATTGAGGTGCCTCCATCACCTCCATGCTTCCCTCTCAATTTGTCAAAACAATGACAACTCAAGCGTGCAAGTTGCAAGCTTTCATTCTTTTATTATTATTATTTTTAACAAGTAGACTTTTTTTCCCCCTTTCAGTTATCTATTTAGTCTCATTTAAGAAGTTATTATTGTTTAACCCTATTTGCAAAAATATTATAATATAATATATAATTCATAATTATCGCAAGTTACACCAACTAGTTTACTTGTGCTATCGTTGACTAGTCCCTTTCTTGTTCTTGTTCTTTTTTATTTTACTTTGCTTGCCTTAGTAACCCTATCAAGCATACTTAAGAGAGCCTTAAGTGCTCAACCTTCATAGCTTACTCATCATATTATGTTATGTGCACATAATCCACAAGTAACCTAAACAAAAGCACCACCACCAAATTTTGGGGTTTCAGGGATTATCACTATTAATGTCTAGGTTTTATTAACTTAATTACTACCACCGCCACATGATCTAATGCCAAAAAATTATATAACCAAATAAATATGTAAACAATACTTAAATTGAATAGGATAACTACAAGCCCTCACACTAAATGAATGCAAATCATAGACCTAATGGGACATCAAGAGGGACAAAATATCTCTTCGAGGTTTGATTGGGATTATTGCATTGGTTGCGAAATCTGAAATGTTGACTTGAAAGAGCCATGAGTGTAAATGCAAAAATGAGATGCAAAAGAAAAGGAAAATATAACATAATATAGATATAAATGGTCAAAAATGAGGGATGCAATATAATGGGTGCGGGGAACTAAAACTCGTAACTAACTTTTCCTTCTTTTTTTTTTCGATTGGGGGAGGGGGGGGGGGACAGCAAGTTAAGGCCTAGGGAAGCACAAACTTGCCCATTTCTCATGTTAGAAGGGTGGCTCTTCCCAGTCTAAACACGCGAATGCCCTACCTATCTTAAAATGCTATATGAGATGCAAACGAAATATCACGCAATATGTATATATATATTAAAAAATAACAACATAAAGGAAAAATCATGCAAAAATAGAAAGGTCCTAAAGAAAGAAAAAAGTGCATGAAATGAGATGGAATGCATACGAGAAATGAAACTAGCACAAAGAAGGACCTAAGAGTCTAGTGTTGGGCTAGGTCACTTTTTATACATTTCCCACTAGCATTAGACTAACAAGGAAATAATAAAACCACAACTAGCATTAAACTAGTGTGTTGATGAAATAATAAAACAAATAAAGAATAAATAGAAAGCAAATAAACACATAAAATTGTATAAAAGTATATAAAAGCACGTAAAACGTAGACATAATATCTTGATACAATGATCCTAAGAAAAATGATAAAACAAATAAACACATAAGCACATAAGGAGCATACAAACCCTAATTATTACATTGGGGACCTAACTACAATTTAAGAGGAAGGGTAAAATAACCTATCAATTACACTTGCCTATCTAAATATAAATGTTCACTAAATAATGAAAATATACAAAATATAACTTATCTATTACAATGACTATCTAAATATAAAAATTTGCTAAATAATAAAAACATATCTATCTATTACACTTTTCAAAGGACAAAGATTGAACTCAATAGATAATAATAATGTAAATAAAACACTCCACAAATATATAAAGCAATAAACTCGTAAAGAAAACACATAAGGAAACACAAAGAAGCATACAAGAAGAAATCAAATACTAGTGAGAATGCCTTTCTTTAAAGCCCTAGTACTAATACTAAGAAAACTAATAAACATGTCAAGGTACCATGATACATAAATAAATAAAGAATAAAATATGTAAATAATAGCAAATTGGTGGTAAAAATGTAAATTCTATCCAATCAAGAGGCAAAATTTATAAATCCAAATAAGCCAAAGGGTAAATCTAGGGACCAAATTGTATGTTCAAACAAACTAGAGGATAAAATGCAAATTTTAGCCAAATAAAGGATAACAATATAAATTACAGCAAGTTAAAAGGGTAAAAATACAATTCCAGCAAATACGAGCATAGAAGTATAAATTCCAACAATGTGATTAGGGGTATAAACAATGAAGACCTAATTGAAGAAAACAAAATCTTGGGGGAGGGGGAATTTATAAAAATGAAGGACAAAATTGAATAAATGGGAAGTCTTTGAGAGGTATACTAACAAGGTTCAAAACCTAAGAACTAAAAATGCAAATATCCACTTTATAATGTACTAACAAGAGAATAGAATGTAAATACCAGACTAAATTAGAAATCTAAATCGGTAAACTAAATCAACTAATTAACCCATGTTAATCGACCAAAAAAAAAAAAAACCAAAATCAATCAGACATAAATAAAGAAAAAACAAAGGCACAACCCAACAAACCAAAGACCTCCCCAACCGGTCATTTGCCTTCTTCACTCTAAATATTTCCTCCCCAGATTAACAAACAAGACTTCAAATCTTTCAATCAATAAGCAAAATCCAAAAGAAATTAAACAACATCCATGGCACATTTCAGTGATTAAAAGCTATGCACAAGGGATGAAAGGAGGGCTGAGAGATTTTGTTGGGATTTAGGGGCCAGTGGCTGTGTTCTTGTTAAAGTAATCTTATGAAGGAGCAAGGATACAGACTAAATTTTTCTTCACTAATAGAAGACAAGAAAGTCAAGGTAGCTCCCTGTAGTAGACTTGATAGGAGGATGATTCGCAAAAACAATCAAACAGTGGACCAGGTACTAATAAAATGGGAAATTTTGAACCAGGATGATGCAATATGGAAAGATTGAATAGTGATCAAATCTAGTTTCCAAATTTCCTATCCTAAGAGACTATGATAGTTTAATAGGGAGATTTTATGATTCTGCTTTTTTTTTTTTTTGATTTTTTTGGTTAAACTTTCAGGGTCACAGACCCTTACGGTCTTTTTAGCAAATGTCGCAGGCATGCTTTGACATGATTCTGCTTTTAAACTACTTAGTATATACTTATTGTTGTCAATTGACAACAATATTTATAAATTCCATGAGCAGGAATCGGAAGGAAAAAATAGCTAGTATTAGATAAAAAAAGGGCGGTCGGAGATAGCTGTCTACAAATAGGAGTGAGTTAGTTGGTTGCTATTAATAGTATAAAAGGAAAGAACTGTAGATTGGATCGAGTATGGAAATGTAGAATTGTCACTATATTTTCTTTCTAATAATGTAACTAATTTTCCAAATCTATATCTCAATATTCTTTCTATTTCTCCTTTGTTTCCTTCTTCTCTAGATATCTCAATCTTTGATTCTCTTCTCTGCTTGACTCATCAAAAAACATGTCTATTTTTTGGTACCTCTTCAACAAATTATCTTTCTACCATGCTTCTTTAAATGGACTTTGCTTTGCACAAATGGTGGACATTCTTGGTGAATTTGAAGAAGAAAAAACGAATGCTTCTCAAGAAAAACCCTTCGATGCTATCATGGTCTAGATGAATGAAGCAAGAAAGTGTTAAATCAAGGGAAGGTTTATCATGAATCTCTTCCAGGAACCCAGCTGAAAAAAAAGAACGCTAAGATTCACTGCTTAATACTTAGGCATCCTTTCACACCGGGCAGAGACCAATTATATGTATTAATTAATATTCTCTATAATTCTAGCATTTATCAAATTAAAATATCTATATAGCAATAAAAGTATCTGTGGGTGGGAAGAAGATGGAGAAAAGCATGCAAAGTATTGAATTCCACTAAGTAGGATCCTTTATGAGTGCGTACCACCCAGTAGTTGGAAGGCATATGAGAGAGATCCACGGAGCGCCTCAATACTTGCAGAAACAAAAGAAAGTTCGATACATGCATAATAACCTTTTAATGATAGACAATGGAGCAAAAATAGAAAATAAGGGGCATAATATAATTGTATTACCATTGCAGTATTTACGCTCGTTTTAGAGGGAACCTAATATACCTATTACTACGTAGGAACCAGAAACTCTTCAACAATGAAAGGTTGCATGGTAGCCAAGTAGCTCAGAAAGCTCTCCAGGAATGGAATGAATTCAATCTATGGAATCAGGAAGAAAAAGGAAAGAATGAAGAGGAAATAGGAAGGCAAGAAATAGAAGAGGGAGAGAATAGTACTGGCTCAAGAGGGATCAGTCTCATAGCTAGCGGGAAAGTAAGCAGGGAAAGAGGGAAAATAGGTTACATTATAATGGCAAGAGATAAAGAAGGGAAAGTGATTTTGGTCTGGGCTGCTTCAGAAACTAAAGCAGCAAACTTACAGACGGAAGAAGCAAATGAAATCAAGTTAGCTTTGACGCTTACTGAGGATAAAGGTTGGAAGGAAATCACTGTTCTAACTACAAACAAGAAACTAAGAAATCAGTTAGTGTAGCAAACAATAGACAACTTAATGAGCGGTACTATAGTAGAAAACATTTTGTTTCTTAATTCTTTGTTTAGTTTTTGTTCTTTCCAAGTAGCTAGAATGCAACATGAAAGTTTAGCAGAACCAGTAGCAAAATTTGCATTTTACTTGAAAGAAGTGATTTTGTGGGAAAATAATTTCCCCCTGCGGATCAAACAGATCACACAACCTGATTAAAGGGTAGTTACCCTTGTTGTAACTCATATTTTGGTTATAGTGATGAATATATATTCCTGACTTTGGACAAAAATATATGTGTGTGTATACCTATTATTTATAAACACGTCACATGCACCTATCCTATTTAAAAGGCTGACTTTCCAAAGATGACCTCGAAAAATATGCATGTTTTATACTAAAAGAATAGAAATGAACATAAATTACAATTTTAGCAATAAATAAAAATATAATAAAATGATGAATAACATAAGTTCGGAACAAATGAAAGAGGAATCCTAATTACACAGGATTGAGGACTAAGAAAGAGTTATACTAGATGAAGAATTAAAAAGGTTCAAATCATTCACGATTAGAAACCAGTGAGAGTCCTAACCAAGTTGATGACTAAAAAAGAAATGAAAATTTAAAATAGAGAACAACGATACTTTGGATTATCCTCGATTGAGAAGTAGAGGAAAAATGAAAAGTCCTAGTTATGTTAGACTAAGGTTACACCGAAATAATGAATAATTTTACCAATTACTATGCATGAGTTCATACCAAATAATTCATAACTTGAACCCGAAGTAATAAAGTAAAGGCAAACATAAAGTAACTAATATTACATGTTATGAAATTAGTTAAGAAATAATTTTTTTTATAATAAAAAAAGTCAATGTGCATACTTGTACAAATGTGATTGAAATTAATTAAGATGGCATGAAACAATATCATAACACAAAGTCCAATTTTATGCATGTGCAAAGTGAGGTGATATAACAACCTGTAGAAGAAGGTAAAATGTTAGATGTGTGCTGATAAAGTATATACTTATGATCAGACATATGCAAATTGGTTTTATGATTATCAGTAGAGTTCACGTCATTCTCCCATATTAGTACATCAATCTTAATATGGAAATTCCACCTCCTGTGAAGTTATAAGGAAATCGAGCTACCTTGTATAAGCAAAGCATAAGCCAACTCGCAATGAGCATAAACAATAGTGAATATATTACAAATTTCGAAAGATATCCTTAGTACAAAGTATATAATTTGAAACTATTTAAAGTGAATAGTTATAGCACCTAGATAATCTATTCATCTCATAAATAATCCACTTTAGACAGTGAAAATTAGCCAAGTATATACCAAAATGCATTTTCCAAAAAAAGCATAGAACTAAATGACATACTATCAAGAAAGATACAATTCTCTCATAATTACAGAATTTTCAAATCAGTAAAATTGATTTTCAACATGTGAAAAGCCACATAATTTGGTACATTAAGTCATCAATTTTTTTCAAATACAAACCTCTATGAATCCAAAAGGCATTAAAATAAAAATTGTCATTTAGGTGAGGAGAAAATCATTTATGGTTCAAAATTATCAAATCTAGTACTAATCCGATACTAACTAGCAGGTTAACAACAAATATGGTTATTGTTGGATATTTATATACATTTAAAAATAAAATAATAGACATTATCTAGATAAATAAATCTCTATCCCTGTGATAAAGCTTTTATTTGTCAGATTGTTTATCTTTGATAAACACTATAATCATGATTTCCATCACATTAGTTGTGATAGATTAATAACTCTCCCTATCCTCAAAGAGTCTATATATTACAGACTCTGATACAAAGAGTATGCACGTTCTAAAAGACGTAAGTTACGAAAAACTTTAGTACGTTAGTTTTTCTCTGTGAGATACTTTCTTAAGTGAGGGTTAAATTAATGAGAGAGGGAATAGTTACTTACTAGGCAATTCTTTGGAGTACCACCAAAGCCTCCAAAGACTTAGGGTGTGGACGTTGAGAAGACACTGGTTGCCCTCGAAAGACTTAGGGTGTAGACATTGAGAAGACACTGGTTGCCTTTTCAAGACCGACATTGATGCTCGTTTCCGTTTGTAAAACAAGTCTTGGTTGAATCATTACAATTGTTAGTAATTTTGCTATTCCTTTTAATTTAATCTTACATTGGTATCAGAGCCATGGTAAGCTTGTTTTCACGGTTCTATTGAGTCCATAATTGATATTTGACATATAATATAGTCTGCATATACATATATATGTACATGAGAGAATGCTTTCGTTTTTATGCTTGATATATTATGTTTGTCAGTTTAAAATATTCAAGCTTGGTTCCGTGTCCTGTGTGTATATGTTTGGTTATATGATTTGGACCTGTCAAATACAATTAGAGATGTGATTTTTTATTAAATCATAGACCATATATAGCTTTTATGATGATTTGTCTTTTATATGAGTAATACATAATCTGATAGATTATGGATTTTGTGCGATTGAATTTTTTGAATTACATAAGGTTATAAAAATGATTTAATCAATCTCATGTGCACTCCCTTTTCCAGAATACAATGGTTTTTCATTGATAAAATGGCGTACATGTGCCTGTGTGGTGCCTATGTGGTGTGTTAATCATTCTCATGGCTTATTAGAAGATCAACTATTCTAGTCTTCATAGCTCATGAACAAAAATCTAATATGGTCTTGCAGAATAGTATCTCCTCCAGTGATCATGTTCAGAAAATTTGTTTTTCCTTTTTATTCAAAAAAATAATTGGCCTTATTTATGAATGTTTGGCCAAGAAACATGACCTTTTTGAGGTAATATCACCACTAAATTCCTTTTCTTTTATTTTTCTTGCAACTATTTATTTACTCACAACGATTTATGACTACATAAATAGCTATTTGGAGTTTTGTGGCATAAATTTGAAACATGAATGATTCACATTGAATAGCAATTGTCAAAAGTAACAGTCATTAGTTGATTTGTGGTAAACTATCAAATCATTAATTGACTTGTTGCACAGGACACATGTCAGTTGACTCACTGTCATAAATCATCACTATTGTTCATTGTTCATTGTTCATTGTGTTTAATTAATTTGATTATATTAATTGTTTATCAATTAATCAAAATCATAAATTCGTTTTATGACATAAATAATCAATTAGTTTGATTATAATGTTAATTAATTGTGAGTCAATTAATTAAACTCAAATAAAGGATTTTGGTTTATGATCTATGAAAAATGTATCTTATAATTGTTTATATAAATGCTTTTTTCTTATTTTTGTTTAGAATGTATTACATAAATAATCATTCAATTACATGTTTCAAATAATAAAGGATTTGTTCCTAATAAATTCTTTATTGATGTATAGAATGTATTATATACATAATCATTCAATTACATAATAAAGGAATTATTTCTAAGAAGTTGTAATGGAAATTAGTTTTCCACAAAAGAATTAGTTCTTTTTAAATTGTAGGGAATCAATTGGAAAAACTATTTAATTGTACATATATCATAAGTGGTGATTACTAGCTTCTGCAAAATTTTCGACCTTATGATATAGGTAAAAATTTATAACTTCAATTGGTTTCAAAGAGCTTTGAATTATATTGTGCCTAATGTCCATTATTTAAATGATCATATGTAGTGAAAAATGGCATCAAAAAAACATTGTTGCTAATATAACAAAAGTAGAAAAACTTGATTGCAAAAATTATGACATCTGGCAGAGGAAGATTATGTATTTCCTCAATGAATTGGAGGTTCTAGAAATTTTAACCACTGTCATGATACCAACTGAGGAGAGCACAACTGCCTAACACCGTCATGATAAGGAAACCTATGATAATTGGGTCAAGAAAGGTAGATGTGCTTGCTTTACCATGTTGAGTAGCATGGATAATGACTTGATTGGGGAATTTGAGAATTTTCCTACTACTATGGAGATGTGGAACCAGCTGAAAGTGACATTTGGTCAAACTTCTACTAGAAGGCTTCATGATTTGATCTTGAAATTTCAACAGTATATAAAAAATCCTAAGTATTTGATGCCTGAGCATGGTCAAGCAATAAGCTTGATGATTAGGGATCTTAGAACAACTGGTGTTGATCTCAGTGATGAACAACAAGTATTGGTTGTGATCCGTTCACTGCCTGATCTACAATGGTGTCAAATGAAACTTCTTGTGACTCACAAGAAGAACATAAAAAAATTTACATTTCATGACATCTTGAGTTGGAAGCTGAATGCCTTGAGGCATCCCAAGCATCCCACCCTGTTGCTCATGTGGTCCATACAGGAAAACAAGGAGCACACAAATTTAAGCCCAAAAAGGGCAAACGTGGCAAGTAACATATTTCTAATAAAACCATCAACAAAAATGTTGCTAAACCACGAAAAGGGAAGTAGGGCAAAAAATGTGGCAAAACTCAAGTGCTATAATTATGGAGAGAAAGGACATTTTGCTAGGGATTGCCCTAAGCTGAAGAAGGCATGTGTTTCTCTCAATTATATCCACTATTTTGTTTGTGCACATGCATTAGTTGCCCAGTCAATTCTTTATTGGATTATTGATACAGGAGCAAACAAGCACGTCGTGCGTGACAGAGTTGGATTTGTAAATTACCATCGAATTCCAATGGACACTCAGTATGTCACTCCTGGAAATGGTACAAGAGAAAAAGTCCTAAGAGTTGGCTCGTATCAACTAAGGCTCAATAGCGGGCATGTGTAGCTACTACATGATGTGCTATATGCACCTAGAGTTTGTTGTAACCTTTGCTCAATTTTAGCTATGACCTCCTTAGCATATTCCTTGTATTTTAGTAATAATGGTTTGGATATTTACCAGCATGGGTCTTTATTTGTCATAGAGTTTTGTACGATAGTTTCTTTTGTTTGGATTTAGATAATAATAAAAAGGATTCTTTTGTAATTAATGTTTCGTATGCTAATTCGGAATCCGTTAAATTGCATTCTAGACTTGGACACATTGGTCAGGATAGGATGAAAAGGCTAGCAAAAGATGGCTTGATAGAATAGCTTTCTGATGTTAGTATTCCTGTTTGTGAACTTTGCTTAGCAGGAAAAGCTAGCAAGAAGCCTTTTGGTCAGGCTACAAGGGCTACTTATCTTTTAGAGTTAGTACATTCGGACATATGTGGTTCGATGAATGTACAAGCACGACATGGGGCATATTATTTTCTCACATTTATCGATGATTATTTACGTTTTGGATATGTGTACCTATTATCTCATCGAAATGAAGCATTAGATTACTTTGAGTTTGAGAATCAAATAGAAAGAAACTTGAAATCTTTTGGAATGGATCATGGTCGAGAATATTTATCTGATCAATTCAAGGCATTTTGTGAGGAAAAAGGAATATGCAAACAATTGACGATTCCTAACATGGCACAACAAAATGGTGTAGCTGAACGTAGAAATCATACTTTACTAGACATGGTTAGGTGTATGATGGCACAATCCAATCTCCCAATTAAATTTTGGGGAGATGCTTTACTAACTGTTGCCCATATACTTAATTTAGTGCTTAGTAAATCTGTACCCTCTACTCCATATGTGTTATGGACCGGACGTAAGCCCAATCGATATTATTTGCGTCCTTAAGGATCGGCTGGATATATTCATAATCTGACTTATAAGTTTGGCAAACTTGGGCCAAAAGCAAGTAAACATGTGTTCATTAGATATCCTAGAAACTCAAAAGGATATGTTATGTATGGTGAACATCAAGATGGGGGTATGAGAGAGATAGAGTCTCGAAATATGGAATTTCTTGAGGATGAATTCCCAAAAATTGGTGATATGCAAAAGGATCTCCATTTGTATGAGTTACAAGAGGAGTATTCAATCATTTGGTGAAGGGGAAGAAATTGAATCTCAACCGAAATTCGCCAAAGATAGTGAAAATAGTGGGAATACAGTCAATGGAGAGAAATTCCCTAAATGAAAGAGAATATTGAGGTACCTTCGTGATATTGCTAATTATGTCATTTGCTATAAAAAAGGAGACCTGAAACTCACAAGATTCAGTGATACCGATTGGGGTGGAGATAAAGACCACAGAATGTCCACCTCAGGCTATATATTTATGCTTGGAGGATCAACTGTTTCTTGGCGTAGTAAGAAACAATCTGCCATAGCATTATCGACTATGGAGGCTAAATATATAGCATGCTCTGGAGCAGTGCAGGAAGCTATGTATGGTTGAAAGAGGTTTATGCAGCGATTGGGAGTCAGTGCTCTTTCTGATGAGCCTGTACTAATCTACATAGATAGCATGTCAGCTTTAGATTATGCAAAAGATCCGAAATACTCATGGTAGATCTAAGCATATCGATATTTGTTATCACTACATCCGAGATATGATCAAGAAGAGTGAAATAATTTTGCAACATACGTCTACTAGCAATATGGTAGCTGATCCTCTTACTAAACCAATTGCTAGAGATACTTTTACTAGTCATGTTAAAACATTGGGCTTGACTAGATTTTGATGGACATTGTATTTTTGATTCATGAAATAAATTATTTTTTTTCAAAAATGAATTGTAAGGCACATATACAGTCATCTGGCAAGATCGGTCCTCTCACACTAGATGATTGCCCTGATGTTTGAGTAACATGCAGGATGAGACTCGAACAAGTCATGTATTTAATGTTTATGTGACATTAAATAAAAAGGGTAGTGCTATCTACTAAGTAAGTGGAAAAATATGTTCAAAATGAGTCGCCTCAATGTGTGTTGAGATGAGACTTTATTTAAATAAAGTCATTATAATGAAATAATCCCACTATTTCATTAATCCAGTATTAAAGCTGACAAGTTATGAGCAAAGCAAAAGAGAGTATTGCTTTTGCGAATATAACTTGGGTTAGATACTAGATAGTATCTGGACTAGTATCGTACAACAATAGCATGACATGACCCATTAAGTGGGAGCTTTGTCGTAGCATACACATCATATTATATGCACTTTTTGGTGACCATTTAGGAAAGTGATATGACTCCCTATTTATCATTGTGTAAGTCCTAATTTAACTTATACCCTCAAACCTAAGGAACTGTACATGAAATTGGGATTTGAGATTACTAGCGTAGTATAATATGCGAAAGTCATTATTATCATATGGCTTAAGGGATTATGCTAGAAAAGTGTTCAAATCCAAATGAATTGGTATGAGTACTAGGGTAAGACAATTTGGGTTTTACACACGTATTGTGATTCATAGCCTGGGCGATTATCAAATTAGCACATTTGATTAATCATGAATCACATATACAAATATTGAATCAAATGGATTGTGTGAGCATATAGCTCACGAGGAACTAAGATTATTGATTCAACGTAAACAAGATTGATCTGGGGTATGGACACTTACTCCTTTTATCAGATGGCCTATGTTAGATTGGTGATAACTTAATATAGGTCCAAACTACCTATGATTATTGCGTCTGGTCACAGACTCTATTTCCTAGTATGAAGAGAATATAGCTTAATTGATTCAATGTGGATAAAAGTGTGAGATGTTGGATATTTATCCACATTTAGAAAGAAAATAATGGATATTATCTATCAACAAGATACTTAAATCTCTATCTCTATGATAAAGCTTTTATTTATCAAATTGTTTAACTTTGAGATAAACACTATAATCATTAGGGGTGGGCATGGGTCGAGTATCCGCCCCTTAAAGAATTTGGCTAACCCTACCCAAATCTATCGTGTCAGCAATTTTTCGACCCTAATCCAACCTTAATGGCACTGGGTACCCAAAAAATAGAGACGGGTCACAGGGTACCTGACCCGCCCCTATTTATTTATTTATTTTTGACTAACAGTTGTAATGGCTAGAATACAAAATCATATACCAATGCCTTACGAAATTCTTCTGACTTCACTAATTTCTCAAACAATCGTAAATGTCCACTAATTCATGTTACTTATTGAAAACTCATAGGCAAATTGAGGACTCTATAGTTTCAATTCATCTTGATTTTAATGATTAACAAACTAATGACAATATATACTAATATTCTATCAAGGTGTATTTGTAGTAAAGTAAGTCAGGAATAAAAAAGGAGTCAAAATGGAAAGTAAAAGATGAACCAGACTACCAACCGGATGCACCAAGGGATGAAGTAGAGGATTGGTTAATTCCAGTCCACTGCAGAATATGTATGCGGATGACCAGTCAATTGCAGAACAAAATTCCTATAATACTTTTAATAAAATTATGATAAGGTCCCTATATTTTAAATATTTACATAATATACCTTGGATCGGATCGGGTACCCGCGTGTTTTTATTTTCCTGACCCATATCTGATGCGATTTTTGTGGGTATCCAACCTTAATCTGACCTGCTGAGCAAAAAAAGGATGGGTATCCTATTTTTTCGGGTCGATTTAGATTGGGCCTGTGGGTTTTTGGATCAACGGATATTTTTGCCCACGCCTAATAATTATGATTTCCATTACATTAGTTGTAATAGATTAATAACTCTTTGTGAGTTATCATCTAAACTTTGTCTCCCCATTCTCAATGAGTCTATATATTACGAAAAACTTCGGCACATTAGTTTTACTCTGTGAGATACTCTCTAAGGTGTGGATTAAATTAAAGAGAGAGGGAATAGTTACTTATTAGCAATTCTCTAGAGTACCACCAAAGCCTCCAAGGACTGAGGGTGTGGACTGGTTGCCTTCTCAAGACTTGTTTCAGTTTGTAAAACAAGCCTTGGTTCAATCATTACAAAGATTAGTGATTTTGCTGTACCTTTGATTTTAATGTTTCAGTTATCCAAATTTAGGAAGTCTCAGATGAGGTGAGATCGAGTCCAAGACAAACAAGACTAAGGAGGTGTCTGATAAAACTGAAATCTAAATGCTGAAATCTGAATTCTGAATCACTTAATTGCTGAATTTTAAGTACTGAAAATTTTACAAGTTCATATCTGAATCTGAATGCTGAATTTATTGTGTCTGTTTGATAAAAATATGTGACTGAATGCCGAATTTCGTAAATTTTACGAATTTTATCCTTTTGAATTGAGTATGTTATTTTTATAACAATATATAACTGAATACTGAATTTGATGAATTTTATAATCTATCCTGGTATCAATTTAGTTTCTTATAATTTTTTTATCTTCTTACATTTGACTATAAATGTATATAATTAAAGTTCATAAATAATGACTAAAATAATTAAAAAATATTAAAAAGAGATGGAACCATAAAAAATAATAAATAACCATAAAAAATAATAAATTATCTCACAAAATTATTAAGAAAAAAAAGAGCTAGTATCTAGATGTATAATTCTCTCAAGAGTTAAAATATTGATTTGTAATTTGCTCACGTAAGTTGAGCATAAAAACTTGATAAGCTTGTCGAGCTCCTCCTCCAAATTCCATATTTGTTGTGTTTTCTTGAAGTTGTTGTGAATTTTCTGCTATAACATCTTCATCTTCGAAATCTTGAAACCAACAATCTGTGACACCCATTCTTTCGAAGATAATTATGTATAGCAACACTATGCAATTACAATATCTCGTTGGGTTGGAAAAGGATATGGTGCCATCATTTTGAGGATAGGAAAACGAGTTTTTAGTACTCCAAAAGCTCGCTCAATTACATTCCTTAATTTAGCATGTGCTTGATTAAATCGCTCTTCCTTCGTTGTTGGACGATCCCCACCTTGAAAATCAGATAACCAATAACGTATATTCGGTAAGGAGTCATGAATCCACGCGTATGAGAAGTAGGCTGCATCACATAAATAATATTTACCTGCAATAATGCATATTATATAGTAAGATTCTACTTAATTAATTCAAATTTTATTATAAATTATTTACCTGGTGGAGGAAACGAAAAATTGCTTGTTGGATCTCTGATAGTCTCTGATAACACCCTAGAATCATGTGCTACTCCTTCCCAGCCAACCCACACAAATGTGAAAATCATGTTAAAATCACAAATTGCAAGTACATTCTGGAAACATTTTCCTTGTCCTCTTCCTCGGTAAGGGATTTGATGCTCAAGTGGTATAACAGCATGCTACCAGAGTGCCATCAAGTGCTCCAATTGCACCCTTAGCATAAAAAATAAAAAACTATTAAAATGGTATATATAATACCTAATTATAAATTTTATCTAATTATAATTGTATTGTATTAGTATATAATATTACCTGAAATGCTTGTCGAAGTCGGCGATGTTGTTGACTTTGACACGTATTTGAGTTAAAATTTGGAATAATCATCTCCTTTGCAAAGTTCAACATTGCACGTAATACTTCATAAAAGTATGTATGTATTGTATGAGTTGAATGTTGAAATCTCCTCTTGACTGCACGATTCGTATGACGTTGACCCAAACTCACAAGAAACATTGCTATTTTTTCTTCAACCGAAATATAACGACTATTTTTTAACCAACCTCTATTTCGAAAGTGAGTACATAAATTTAAAAATACTCGTTTTTCCATACGTAACATTTCTATAGAATGTGCTGGATTTCCATGAATAATTTCCTTAACATATTCAAAACCACTTAACATCGAATTAGTGTCTGGTCTTCTTCCAATACGCTTTTTCTTCAATCTCTTTATAATAAGTATTATTACCATGATCTTCAATATTTTCTTTTGCTCCTCAGTCAGCATCTGTCAATAATATAAGAAAACATATTTTTTCAAAATAAATGTAATAAAATTTGAATGTGTAACATAGAAATTAAAATATCATTGTTAACAAATTTAACACAAATTCCAATGACATAATTTATAATATCCAACAACCAAATTGTAAGGCACAAATTATTATCCAAAATAAAAAATACTCCAGAATTCTAGAGTTTATTAAAAATACTAACATTCAATAAATCCTAATCTAAAGTAGGCCTAATTTTTTTCCATTCATTGCTAACCAACTTTTTCCTAACTTCTTCAGATTTATTACTCATACGGACCCATTGTTCCCTGTAAGCTTTACTTTCACAGAAAATACAAGTAGCTGCAATATACAGGGGTCATTTTCATCTAGGGTTTCCATCTCATCTAAATGTTTGTTACATTCATCAATACTTGGCCCATCTGATTGCTCCAATGTCTTAAGAACTGACATTAATTGGTTATCAAGATTATCTAATTTCTCAGAACTATTTTTCTTTCGACGCTTCTTCTCAGGCATCAATGTAGTTGACGAAGCAGGTATGTCCACGTAGTTCTTTTTCAAGGTTGACATATGTTTGTGAACAAACTTCAATGTCATCCTTAGATAATCCATCCTGAGATGGTTCCCACGTACTCTTAGGCAATTCTTGTTTAGATGGTCCCCAAGCATCTTTTCCTGTTGCTCCCATGCCATCAAATAATGCCTTCATGTCATCTGGATATTCTAATGACTTGAATCGAAATTGTTTTGCTTCAGGATATTTCTGTAATATAAATCACAATATTTAATTATGTTTATTCCTATGCATATGCTAAATTAATCTAAAAAAATACTAAAATTAATATGTACCTTTATGTAATCGTCCCATTGTTCAGAGCTCCAATTTATTGCATTAGTCTGCGGATCATAGTGACTATTACCTGTCATTCCTATCAATCTTGTCCAAACTTGATATTTTCTTTTTAAGTAGTCCCATTCATTTTTCAATTGCTTCTGTGTGAAATCACAATTTCTTTCCTCCTTCAAAACTACTCTAATTTTATCCCATGATTCTTTTTTCAAACTACCTCCACAAAAGCAGTTTTGTAGCAGCTTCTTCCAAACACAAGTCTATATAACGTCTCAAAAGAACTGGATCTTTCCAATTAGCTCTACCACTATCTTTAGGTCTCATCCCTACAAATATAATACATAATATTCTATTGAAGTTAAATTATATTTAGTTTTAATTTACATCCTTATCATCTATTAATAGGTTCTATTCAACAACTAGCTCTTTCTATACAAGTAAAATTTGGAAAGCAAGTAGAACACAAAACTCATGTAAAATAAAAAAAATGGAACAATATCAAATTAAATAACATTAAGTAAAAAGACTAGCTACTAATGTCATAACTTATATGTGAAAATATAACCATCACAACGGATGGATCAGTTTAAGGAATTTAACTATATATGCGATGACATCCACAGTGAACATCCATTTATGCTGAAGAATGGTATAGTTGTGTTTTCTAGGTTTTTTTTGTGGGCCTATGTGAAAGAATTTGCATGTTTACCTTTCTGGGCTAGTTCCTTGACTCATCAATCAATATAATTAGCAGTGTCTTGACTCATCAATCAATATAATTAGCAGTGTCATATCCAACATCTCCAAGTACAATAATCATTTTACATAAAAAAAAAAACTATCTACATTAAAACAAGAATCTGCTACTATTTTTTCTCTCATTGGAGATCAGTTCCTCCATGCTCCAAGATATGGAAAGAAGAAAGCCTCACTTGATGCAAAAGTGATCAAGTTTGGGGATGCTAATTTGGCATATGGGACGGACCAAGAACGTTTCTATCTTGTCCAACGTGGATTTCCTTGGTTCTCTCAATGGAATATTGTTCATCCATTACATTTTTAAAAGATAAATTTGAATAAAAAGCTTAGCGTTTCTACATGCAAACTAGACTAATATGAGTACATATCATGCTAAATAAGTTTAAAGATCTTAGGTGAACAAAAATAAGTTCAAGAAAAGAAACAAGAACTGTATGCTCTATATATTCAATCCAAAGGTAAAAGTCAAGTAAGCTAAAGTATTTTTTATTTCAAACTTTCACGAATGTAACATGTTCATTTTTTGGATTCAATAGTTGTAAGCATCATACAGATCCCCAAAAGCAGATTTGTTGAAATTAAACTCCAAAAATTAACAAAAAAAATATTAATGAAGTTCTCCAAAAAAAAGTCAAGGAATACATACACATGATAAATTTTTAAAGCCTATTTCAAAATTATACATGGTAACAGTTTCCAGCTGAAAAACAAAGTTAATAATGTGAAACTAGTATTGACTTTTTATTTTCTAACTGTTATGTTTAGCCTGTTGCTATGATAACATCCATGGCTATATTAAGAATTCTTATTTTAGTTGAACCAAATGTCTATGGAACCTATAACAGCTTGCATATCCTCTGAGGCAATCTATCAACAATAATATGTAATTTTTCACATAAAGTATTGTACATAGAAAAATCAGCTCATATGATCTCAAAAAATAACAAGCTCAAATGACCTTTAAAATAGCTATTCTCAACTGAACTGAATAGTGCGAAACAAGCATAACAAAATTATAGTACACATAAATACAAAATCTAAACCGAATTTTATGCCATGAGTAAATTGCAAAGTTAACTTTTTAGATGACTAAATATTGCCTGCACCACATTGGGAGTTAGAAACAAGTATTGGTTATGATGAGAATTTTACAAAACTAAAATTGCGTGAAAACAACAATCCGTTAAATGGAGAAAAGGCTCAAGAAATTGCACAATGACTTGGACTAACACAACAGATAAAAGACGATTGTCGTCAATGGTTAAAACATTAATGCACGTGATTGGACTTCCATAATCTATCAAAGAAATTCAAATGGATTATTTACTTTACGAAGAAACTATGGGCCCCAAAGTATTGAAACAAACATAAACAGAATATTGGTGGTTGGTTTGATAAAGGTTTTGTACTAGAGTTAATTTAACTTTTTAGACGGCATCCAGTTTTTAGGGATGTCGCAGTTGTACATCCCTATTTTCGTTGCCGTTAGTACCCATTGATCTTTACATTAGCAAAGTTTCTTAGGCACTTAGAAAGCCCAACCCCCAATCCCGTAGACACCCCTTTCTATCCGTATGCGATGTCTATTCTCTTTTCTACCACTTGCTACTGGTTTTTCTCAACCCCAACTCCACCCTCTATTCCCCCTTCTCTTGATACCTGTTTATTCCCTCGCCCAACCCTACCGTTAGATTTATTTCCTTTTTTTATTTTTTTGGTTAATTTAAATTAATTTTCTCAACAATTCATCAGTCCTCGTGAATAGATTTAAGAAATATATGCATATATAAATATTGTATAATTACTACAAACAACACACATATATGTGAGATCATGATACATACCTTTAGACAACAAAGAGGGAGAAAATACGATGCAAAATTATCTTCAATGGTGATAAAAAGTTTTGAGAGTTGTTAGAGGGGAAAGAGAGGCGAGAGAGAACACCGAGAAAGTGAAGAGAAAGAAGGATAGGGATAAAACGTATGTTTATAGGGTTATATTTGTGATATAAATATATCATTTAAAACTTGACGTCTGAGCGTGTTTAGTATTAAGTGATAAGTGCACTTGATATCACTTATTTTTTTATACAACGTCTTGTTTAGTATTTCAGATGTAAAAGACATCTGAACCAATTAATTTTAAGCTCTTAATTAGGTTATCAAACACCTCCTAAAATGTACAACCATGTTATGTTCGGGTCACATGAAATTCCATGAAAAACTAGACGCAAAGATATAAATATATTATGTTCAGCTCACATGAGATTCCAACCCTATGGATTTAATAAGTAGCTTGTAAATGATAACTTGAGTAAACATTCCATTTAGACAACTAGTCCTCAATCTCCACAAAATTGAAATCGGCCAAACGCAACTAGTTACAAAAAAAAAAAAAACTCTAACTGTTTCAGGTATTAAAAGAAAAATCGTCAAAAATTATCTAAAATTAACTGCCGAAGTCACAAATTGATGCAAAAGCTGCAATCTAAAGGAACTTTGACATCTTTGGAGCCAAATGAGCATATCTCAACAAATAAAATTCCAAAAGAAACAATTCTATCTTCGAACGAAAATACATTTACTAATCATCATATAACAAAAATCTGTAGCAAAATTTCTAAGATAAAGCCATGAAATATAATTGCAAAAGCTTAGCAACACAAAGGCACATATATTGAACAGGAACCCACCCCATTCAAATTTTAATTCAGTTCATATGATTTAACTTAAAGTTTTTTTTTTATTAACTGATGATTAAATCTTGTTGATAACCTTGAAAAGTCAAATTTTAGAGCTTAATTTCTGTTTTTAAAAGTTAGAGCACTTGGGTAGATACCAACTAAAAAGATATCGCTAATATTCGGAGCTAAATCTATTGGTAGTTGGGCATCATAAATTATGGTACTCACTAATCATCCAACATTATCTCGTTATATCATACGTGATGAAATCCGGTTACAATGGAAAGGGTAAATAAAATCAAATTAAAGCAACAGTAAAATTAGAGAGGAAAGAAAATATTTTAAAATAAAATAAAATAGAGCTTTATGAGCTAACATAAACAAATGAGCTTGTATCCTATGCCAAAATGAAAGTAGACGCTATTAGCCCATGCAGTTAATATTTATGTGTTGTAAATCTAGTGATACATATAAGATAAAATGGAGCAGAGAGATAAAGATGTAGGGTGAATTAGTATTTTTATTTTTGGATAATTTCACATACCTCTCCCGAGGTTTGTCATAATTACACTCACCTCCCCTTAGGTTTTAAAAATTACACTTACACCCCTTGTGTTTATATTTTTCATAACAAAACAAGTCCATTTTGATAATGTAATCCAAAAATACCAACCAAACAACTTAAAATATCCTGAATTGCTTTTAAATTAGTAATCTATTTCTTATTAATATATTTGTTTGTAAAATTTTAATAGATAAAGTAAACTCATTTAAATTAGTCAAATAACTTTGTTTTGAAGAAGTAATATTTGGTAGAGATTGAAAATTTGATGTAAGAATATAAGTGCTTTTGACATTTCTATGACTAATTAATTAATTTTTAATATTTATTTATCTTTTTTAAAAGTAATTAAGCATATTTTAAGGTCTTTGATTGGTGATTTTGGATTACATTATCAAAATAGACTTGTTTTATTATGAAAAATATAAACGCATGGGGTGTAAGTGTAATTTTTAAAATCTGAGGGGAGGTTAGTGTTATTAAATCAAACCTCAAGGGAGTTATGTGAAATTATCCCTTTTATTTACTCAATTGCCAAAATCTTTCAAGAGTGCTACAAGAGAATTGTTGTTACAAGAGTTATCAAAATTATCAAAATCATTCCAAGAAAGGTAGAATGACCTTTATTTATAGACAATATTAGATTTATGGTACATAAATTGTGTTTAATAATCATAAATGAATTTAGAACTTTGACACCACTAATTAATTGCTCCAGTATGAATTGAGTTGTTTTAGAACGTATTGAGTTGCTCTATAAAGTAATAAATATATCAGGTGAATCTTGTAAGGGAATCACGTACTAATCTTCTTGGGAAATGAAACGGACATGGGCATCTTTTAGTTGTTGCATAACATTATGCATTAATCGTTTCAAAATCCTCCATTTACTTTTTAACAATATCTTTATTAATAGAAAATTTCTACTGCTTATAATTTCTCCAGTACTATACGAAGAAGCTGTTACCATACATATGATCTAAAGCCCAAAAAATTACTGAAATTTTACATAACCATATAACTAGCACATATCAATTATATTATGCTAAATAATCTATTTTTCACTCTAACGGTGATTTAATTATTAAAACTCCAATACTTCTAATGTTTTTCTTCCTAAAATTTATTCAACTAAAGTTAGTGGTATCCAAACAAAATTACGTGCTTCTAGATTAAATTCAAAGTTCCAAGATGCCAATTACAATAGAAATCTGTTAATTTTTTTAATCAATTTGCGATTAAATCCTCAGTCAACCACAGTTTAAAACCTTTGACATTTTCCTAACATTCATCATAACGTAAAAAATTCTGAAATTTTTTCTGTAGATAGCGCTTGAAGACAGAAACGGGACCATGTTTTCATTGTAAATTCCAAACATTGACAGAGAATTCACAAAAAAAAAAAAAATGCGAATCTATGTCCAGCCATGACGCCGTCAAATTTGACCGACAATTGGTAGTACCTGGGTGGTTGGCTGGAGGTGAAGTTTTCTCAGCAAATATTTCTCATCTTCATCTTTAAAATGGTACATCTGTGCATATAGACAATATAATGAAAAATGGAGGCACAACAATTTAGATTTTATGAGAGAGAAAATGCAAAAAAATAAAGAAAGAAAAGAATACTTGTTTGAATTCATTATTCAATGGAGTTTTTGATTAGTGATTTGAGTATGTATGTATAGAGAGAGGGGAAGATAGAGAAGGAGGGAGAGAGCACGAAAAATACACCTGTGAAATTGATGATTGTTAAACCCACTAATTTTTTATTATCATTTTTCATATTTAAATTTTAATTAAAAATTTAATTATTGCTTATTTTTCTTGATTATTAGTTTATTACTGTTGTCTCATTATTATGTTTACATATTATCATTACTGTTATAAAATTAGTAGTATTATAGTACTATTAAGATAGAAATAAAGTAGCTTACAACTAGTTATAAAATAGAAGACAATGTAATGACAAAACCAAAGTAGAATGGAGCAATATTTTCTCTTCTTTTCTTCTTCTTTTTCATTGCACATAAGCCACTATTTATAGACTTGAGGTTCACCCCTCTATATTAAAGGTCATAAGGACCCAAATGTAGGTTACATGAGTTACATGAACTAATGAGAGATCATGGGGTAGTGGGAGTTATAAGGAATAATGGAGAAGATCATGGGGTGAACATAGGTGGACATTCACTAAATATTTCATAACACTCCCTCTTGGATGTCCATCTTTAAGAAAAATGCCTCATTAAAACTTTACTAGGAAAAACCCAGTGTGACAAAAACCTAGTGAAGGAAAAAGAGTACATTCTTCTGAATACAACACTGCCTAAAAAAAAACCTTGATTAAGGAAAAAAAAAATGCAGAGTGTAATTACTCCCCCTCTTGAGAACATCAATTGACATCTTTCAGTCATCGCATTCCACTCTTGTGAACCAGCTTTTCAAATGTTGAAGTCAATAGTGATTTAGTGAATATATCTGCCAAATTATCACTCGAACGAATTTGCTGAATACAAATTTCACCATTCTTTTGAAGATCATGAGTGAAAAAGAACTTTGGTGAAATGTGTTTTGTTCTATCACCTTTAATGTATCCCTCTTTCAATTGAGCAATACATGCAGCATTATCTTTGAACAAAGTAGTAGAAACTTGTTTAAGGGCAAACCACATGCTCAACGAATATGATGTATCACAGATCTTAACCAAAAATACTCTCGACTTGCTTCATGAATTGCCAATATTTCAGCATGATTAGAAGAAGCAGCAGCTATAGTTTGTTTCATGGAACGCCATGAAATAGCTGTACCACCACATGTGAATATATATCCGGTTTGTGATTTACCATTATGAGGATTGGATAAATATCCAGCATCTGCATAACCTATTAGATCAGCCTTGAGTGCATTAGAATAATAAAGACCCATATCCTTTATACCCTAAAGATAGTAAAATATATGTTTAACACCATTCCAATGCCTTCGGGTAGGTGAAGAACTATATCTTGCAAGTAGATTCACAGCAAATGATATATCAGGACATATATGATTTGCAAGATACATTAATGCCCCAATAGCACTAAGATACGGTACTTCTGGACCAAGTATCTCTTTATTATTTTCACGAGGTCGAAAAGGATCTTTATGCACATCAAGTGATCTTACAATCATAGGTGTGCTCAAAGAGTGTGCTTTTTCCATATAAAATTGTTTAAGTACTTTTTCTGTATAAGTTGATTGATGCAAAAAGATACCTTTTTCTAAGTGCTGAATTTGTAATCCAAGACAAAATTTTGTCTTTCCAAGATCTTTCATTTCAAATTCTTGTTTCAAATAATTAGCAGCATTTTCAAGCTCTTCAAGAGTTCCAATAATATTTAAATCATCAACATAAACTGCAATGATTACAAATTCGGATCTAGATTTCTTAATAAAAACTCATGGACATAGAAGGTCATTCATATAGCCTTGTTTTATCAAATATTCGCCAAAGCGATTGTACTACATGCGTTCAGCCTGTTTCAACCCATATAAAGATTTACACAATTTAATAGAATAAAGTTCCCGAGAACTAGAATCATGACCTTTTGGTAGTGTAAATCCTTCAGGAATTTTTATGTAAATATCATTATTAAGTGAGCCATACAAATAAGCTGTTACAACATCCATGAGACACATTTCAAGTCGTTCATTTGCTGCCAGATTAAGCAAATAATGAAAAGTTGTTGCATCCACCACAGGAGAATATGCCTCCTCATAATCTATGCTAGGTCTTTGGGAAAAACCTTGTGCGACAAGTCGCGCCCTGTACCGCACAATTTCATTTTTCTCATTTCATTTTCGCACAAATACCCATTTATGACCTACTAGTTGCACTTCTTCAGGTGTGCGTATTATTGGTCCAAAAACTTTACGTTTTGCCAGTGAATTTAACTCTGCTTGAATTGTATCTTTTCATTTTGGCCAATCATTTCTACATCTGCATTCATCTATAGACTTTGGTTCATGATCCTCATTTTCATTCATGACAGTAATTGCTGCAGCATAGGCAAATTTATCGTTGACATTAGTTGTACATCGGTTCCATCTTTCTCCAGTCATGGCATAATTGATTGAGATCTCATGATTATCAAAATTTTCAGGTACCTGAACTTCTTCTAAAAGTTATTATTTGTCATGTCGGAAAACTCTTCAAAAGTTTTCTTTTCTGGAGATTTTTTAGAATTCTCAATTTTCTCGATTTTGCCATCTTGATTATTTGCCCATTTTCTTTTTTGAGGATTTTTATCTTTGGAACCAGCGGGTCTACCACATTTTGCAGGTGCCTTTAATTCATTATTAGTGGTAGAAGGTATCCTTTAGGGACATCGACTCGAATTGGAGCATTAGCAGCCGGTACATGTGACTTAGTCACACGTTTTGAATCAGTAAAAGTATCTAACAACTAATTTGCTAAACTTTGCAAATGAATTATCTTTTGAACTTTCATTTCACATTATCTTGTACGAGAATCAAAATAACATAATGATAATTCATTCCAACTAATTTCTTTGACCGGCTGTTTATTTTCTCCCCCTAATGTTGGGAAAACTAATTCATCAAAATGACAATCAGCAAAATGAGCCGTAAATAAATCTCCAGTTGTTGGCTCAAGATATTTTATTATAGATGGAGATTCATATCCAATATATATTCCCAACTTCCTTTGAGAACCCATCTTTGTACGTTGTGGTTGAGCAATTGGAACATAAACTGCATATCCAAAAATCTTAAGATGGGCAATATTTGGTTCTCGACCAAAAATTATTCGTTGGGGAGAAAATTCATGATAATTTGTTCGCCTTATACGAATTAATGCTGCAGCATGCAAAATAGCATGTCCCCAAGCACATATTGGGAGTTTAGTTCTCAGAAGCAATGGCCTTACAATTAACTGAAGGTGCTTAATAAATGATTCTGTCAAACAATTTTGTGTATGAACATAAGCTACCGGATGTTCAACACTTAGCCCAATAGATATATAATAATCATTAAGTGATTGGGATGTAAATTCACCAGCATTATCAAGACGTATCGTCTTGATAGGATAATATGGAAAATGCGCTCATAACCGAATTAATTCTGCAAGTAATTCCGCAAATGCCAGATTGCGAGTTGATAATAAACATACATGTGACCATCTAGTTGATGCATGAATAATACCATAAAATATCGAAATGGTCCACATGGTGGGTGAATTGGCCCACAAATATCACCATGTATGCGTTCTAAAAATGTAGAAGATTCGGTACGAATTTTTACTGGTGACGACTTTATAATTAATTTGCCTTGAGAACAAGCAGCACATGAGAATTTATTCGATTGAAGAATCTTCTGACTCTTCAAAGAATGATCACATGAATTCGCTAATATTTTTCGCATCATTATAAAACTAGGATGGCCTAACCGGTCATGCCAAATAATAAAATTATCATGATCAGTAAGCTTCTGGTTTACTGTTGTATATATTTCAGTTGTATTAAATATGTATAATATAACCCAGAGGAATAAGAAGGTAATTTTTCTAATACAATTTTCTTTCCAGAACCAGTACTTGTAAGATACAAATATTCATTATTACCTTCATTCCTAGTCTCAATATGATACCCATTTCGGTGAATATCTTTAAAACTTAACAAGTTGCTTTGAGACTTTGGAAAAAATAATGCATCATCAATGCAAAATTTTATTCCTTTTGGTAAAATTATTGTTGCTCTTCCAAAACCTTCAATCAACTTTGTAGTATTAGATATAGTACTAACATGAGTTTTTTCCATTATTAAACAAGAAAAATATTTCTTATCTTTAAATATGGAGTGTGTTGTTGCACTGTCTGCCAGACATAATTCTTTGTCATTGATTTTTGAAACGTCCATTTTTCTTCAAAGAAAATAAAAATTCCAAATGAGATGCATTATATATTTATTTAGTTATTTATTTTTAATTTCAATAGTTATGGAATATAAGGATCATGAAAGCAAACATTGATAATAAATATTTTTATTTGAAAAAAAAATTAAAAATTCATTAATCGAAGTAGACAATTTAAAAGATCTATTCTTGAACATTTCCATCACTAACTAAATGACTAGTATCACCTTCAGGGTGATTGACAAAGAAATCAGCAACATCTAAAGAGGTAAAATCAGTAAAACCATTATCAACAAGACTATGGTCAAGGCCATCATTATAAATAAAATTTGTCTCTATCTTTTTCTCTTTATTCTTCAATGATTCTTGATAGAGATCACCAAGATGTTTTGGACTACGACAGGTACGAGACCAGTGGTCTCTCATGCCATAACGGTAGCACTTATTGTCCACTTTTTGTTTATTTTGGTTTCTATTTTTCTCGTCACTGCTCTCCCACTTCTGGTGGTGAGTTGTACCTTTCATGTAACCACCACGATTATTGTAACGGTTTTTACCACGTCCACGACCTCGACCATTGCCTTGACCTCGATTTCATCCATTATTAAAAGTTATGGCTGCCACATTTACTTCAGGTAATGGGGCAGCACCAGTTGGACGTATCTCGTGATTTTTTAACAAAAGCTCATTATTTTGTTCAGCAACAAGTGATAATTGTAAAAGTGAATTATGCTTAAGTGGATTTTTAAGGGAGGTTTTTAGTGTTTTTCACTAGTTTTTATTTATTTGTGATGCAATTTCTCTTAATTTTGAGTGGTCAAATTATTTTAGAATAAAAGCTATTCATGTATGTTATTGCTGTGATTTTGCAAGTGGCTATTGAAGAATCCATACATGGAGTTTTAGGAGGAATCAAGTGCTCAAATACATGATTAGAATTGAGGAAACGGTTCAAAGATGAAGGCCAAGAGGTGGTGTAAGAATGAAGTGAGAACCAAGGCAGAAGATCTGAAGACAAAGCTTCTGATCGTACCTGCGGCTGTACCCACGCCGCGGGTACGATCAGAGAGTCCGCTTGGTGAATCCGCGCTTGTACCCGCTCTGCGGGTACAGTCGCGGGTTCGGGGCACTGATGCACACTTTTGAGGCATTTCGGGAGATAAAAACAAGAGGCGCCCTGCACTAAAAAGGGACGTTTTTCTTAGGTTATTTTAGAGAGTTTTTAGGGTAGAAACAAGAGAGAGGAACAAGATTTAAAACCCTAGTTCCATAGATCTAAAAAGAAAGCATTAGATAGATGACTGTGGAGAGGCTAACTTGAAGGGGATCATTTGTGCTACTCAAAAGGGGAGAATTGCAGCAACTTGTGGTTTTTATGATGCAATAAAGACAATAAGTTTTCTGTTTACATTTCTTGCCTTTGATCTTTATGTCAATTGATTGCAAAGAATTTACTTTTATTGCTTTAAATATGAGTACTTAATTTGCATATCTAGGGTTTAGATGAACTTGTGATTGTAAGGGATATGGAGTAATTGGTGATTTTATGCTATTGAACTACTTTGTTTATTCATTGTTTTGATTAACTGAATTGTAATTGCTTGATCATCAATTATAATTTTTCAATTACTATTATTCAACGAGAGTTGATAGTGGTAGTGGACATAGAACAATTGAAGTATAGGTAGTATTTCACACAAGAGTAGTGATACTCCTAGGTGAGTCTTGATCAATTCATATAGCTAAATTAACCTGCACTATAATCTCTACTACGAGAGTAGGAGGGGTTTAATAGGGAGGTAATCGCTAGTTTATCACGAGAGTGAAAGCTAGGTACATCTGGAATTAGGCTCTAGGTAAAGTAATGAGATTGAATAATTGAAGCAATTGCTCCTTTCTCTTAGATCATGAGGGATTCTAAGTCCTAGATACTCCTCTCACCCGTGTTCTCTGCATTTCTATTTTGGTTTCTTTAGGGTCTAGTGTTAACAAATTAGTTTTAGTTTTAATCGTGGTAATTGGTTGTCTAGATAATAGGAAGCTTTATAAAGGTCTAGGAATTCTTCACTTTTCCCTGTGGGATCGAACCTAGTTCCCTATACTCATTAGTGATCTGTCCTCTTGCAGATATAGGTAAATTAGGCAATTTTAATTTGGTGGGTTAACCATATCAAAAGCCTTTTCTTAGCCTAATTAAAACCCTACCAACAAGAAGACAAGAAATCAGTTCAGAATATTTCTTAAAACCCTTTTCATGATATTGCTGTTGTAGGAGCACATTAGATGCGTGAAAAGTGGAGAACGTTTTCTCTAACAAATCTTCATCAGTTACTTTTTCTCCACACAATTTTAATAGAGAATTGATTCGAAATATTGCTGAATTATATTCACTTACAGTTTTAAAATCTTGCACACGCAAGTGTATCCAATCATAACGAGCTTTTAAAAGAATAACCGTCTTTTGGTGGTCGTACCACTCTTTCAAATTTGTCCACAAGACAAAGGGATTTTTTACAGTTAAATACTCCGTTTTTAGCCCTTCATCAAGGTGGTGACGGAGAAAAATCATGGCTTTGGCCTTTTCTTGACTAGTGGCATTATTTCCTTCTTTGATAGTTTCTCCAAGGCCACTGGCATCCAAATGGATTTCAGCATCCAACACCCATGACAAGTAGTTCTTTCCAGTGATATCAAGAGCAACAAACTCAAGTTTTGCAAGGTTAGCCATAACAATAATTGAAATCAAGAAAACAAATAAAAACTTACCACATTTACTTCAAAGAACGCGTTGAAAGTTGGTTAGAGTCTCGTGCTGATAACGTGTTATAAAATTAGTAGTATTATAGTACTATTAAATAGAAATAAAGTAGCTTACAACTAGTTATAAAATAGAAGACAATGTAATGACAAAACCAAAGTAGAATGAAGCAATATTTTCTCTTCTTTTCTTCTTCTTTTTCATTGCACATAAGCCACTATTTATAAACTTGAGGTTCACCCCTCCATATTAAAGGTCATAAGGACCCAAATGTAGGTTACATGAGCTACATGAACTAATGAGAGATCATGGGGTAGTGGGAGTTACAAGGAATAATGGAGAAGATCATGGGGTGAACATGGGTGGACATCCACTAAATATTTCATAACAATTACAGATTAATTAGACAACTATAATTATCATTAACCACTTATAAAAAAATTAGAATCTCAACAAACAACAAAGGTTTTATTTTTATTACCACTCATAATAACTATTGAAAACATTGAACAAGACACGAAAAAATTTACAAACACACTCAAAACTTGAAACGGAAAGAAGAAATAAAAGATACTTGGTATGAAAATCAAATGATCCATGAAAGGTGTTTGTCACAGCCTTATTTTGTTAATCAGGACATTTTCAAAGGAAGCAGTAACTTGCAAATTGGAGGAGTTCAGGACATGCCTTTTGGCAATAAACCTTAGCCAATTCTATTATTTTTTTTATGTCAAAGAACGTTAGCTAATTTTATTGGCGCACGGAACTTGTTATCCCTTTGTTCCTGGTGGATGCGAGGTCCATGTCCGAATCTCATTGTCTGAAAAAGCAAAGGAATCTGCAGCCTTGTGAAAATTAACGCAGGGCAACAAGCTATGACAGTGATCGGAATGTAAGCCCACTTGACTCTTCTCTGAAGTACCAAGCCAATTGCTGTACCAAAAGCAATCATCATTGTGGCTATGGCAATAAATAGGGAAATGAGACCTCTAAGCAAAATTTTCGGCAACGTTTCAAGAAAGTCTTTTTCCGTAAATCTTGATGTATGAACTGATAAGAACATAAGCAGAGTCACAGCTGAAGATATCATGGATGCAGCGTTTGATATAGAAAATGCCACGAAAAGTTTTCTATTCGAAAGAACTGGGAGGCCTGTATTGCTATTGTTGCCACCAGGTACAGTTATCATAGCAGCAAATGCAACTGTTGCGACCAAAGTGGCTACGAGCATACATTGATTTGATATATCCTTCATCCATTCCTTAGCATCTTTTAGTAACTGTTCATGCTGCCTAAAAAATAATTCTCGAGGTACTTGACCTTTAATTTCCTTTCCCGTCATTTTCTTTTTCTCTGTCGGCTTTTCATCATCCAACGCTCCCATCTTGTTCCTTTCCATAGTCAACTCCTCGAAAACCAATGATTCTACAGCCTATATAGATAAATTGAATTTCTAAACAATGCATGTCTACGATGTCATGATAAACCAATTCAGGAAAAGATATTATTATAAAATTAGTAGAACATTATATCATGTTAGTGTTGTAAGAATACTCCAGCACTTTGAGGATAGAATTATTACCCGAAACCACTGCAATTCTCTCCGCATGTGAAAAGCTGGACCCGGGACCGAATGGATCATGATTTGGTTTGAAGTTGTAGAAGAAGATGCTGCTAAATGGAGGATATTATTCTCATATTCATCGATTTTTAGTTGGGTATAGGTCTTGGTATTTTTTCCAATCAAACCAATTAGGTAATTAAATATCTCCACTCGGCGGTGCTCAATAGCTGCATGCAATACCGTTCGATTGTTTCTTGTGTACCATATTAGATCAGGAAAGTAGTTTACACACTTTTCCACCAGTTTAAAAACTCCATTCTCTACGGCTAAATGCAAGACTTGCATTCCGATTGTACTCCTCAAAAAAGTATTGAAAAATATATAAATCACTTTGCTTTCTTAACTCCTCACAGACTACGGTCAACAAGTCTAAGTGCCTCCTCCCGCTTCTTATTTGCTTCCGACGCATTAATCATTTTCCCGTGCTGTAACATAAAAAGAGAATTAAATATCTAAAACTTCTGCACCATTGATGTAGACATTGAGTAATTTCCCTACCATACTTGTAAGCAATTACAAAGAATTGACTCATTAATCGTATTGTTTTTACTCATTAAAAGTACATTTAATTATAAGAATTAATTTCTGGAAATTTTTCCAATATCTACTTATTCGCATGAGACATAGACAGAGGGATATGAATCCAATGGTAATGGTAAGAAAACTTCTAGAAACTAAAATGTTATATTAAAACTACCCAATCTTCAGCTTTCAGCAAAACTACGTGTAGCCAAATGCTCTACTTTTAAAAATAAAAAATTAATAATAAGTTCTTTTGCTATTTATAAAAGCACCGCAGCATGCTAGAAAATGTTGAGTTAGAGTACTCCAAATGAAAAATAGTCATTTTAAACCTTCTGTCTAATTATTTTATTTTATTTTCAATTGTATTTAATGTGAAAATAAGTGATGTTAATATGATCCCTTCAGTTTAAGTTCACTAATCTCTCCTACAAAATTTATTGTATGATATATTATTTTTTTATTCTAATTCATTTTTAATCAATAAATGTTTATAGTATCACCCAGTTTTCTGACACCGGGCTGCTAGATTATCGAATCGCCGAAGCGCCCTAGTTCTACAAAAACACTAAATGAATATTAAGCTTCTCTTGGACGCCTTATTCTTTATAAACATGGAAAATTTGTTATTTTTTCTCAGTTGATATATACTTGGACTAGTTTGATCCGCGTTATTTTCTAAAATTTAATTAGAAAAGTTGATCAAAATTAAACTTTTCAATCCATTTTATATTTAGTTAATTAACTTCTTTTAAACAAAAAAAAGTAACTGCTTAAGTGAAGAAATAAATTGATTATGTTTTGATTTAAATGGTGGAAATCTGTTTTCATGTATGATGACAAACATGTGAAACCGCTATTTTTTAAGCGTAAACTATTAAGTTGCTTGCATTGAATAAATTGTAATAACCCTCAAAAAAGTTTATGCACGTGCATACCTTTGGTTAATAATGATTCCCATACAGAAGAACGTTTACTTCCATCAGTGAATGCTGCAGGTTGCATTGCAAGCACATGGAGTATAGACATTCCATTATTGTTTCTGCCTATAGCTAAACAAGGATAGCGTTCAAGGATCCTTAAAGCAACATCTGCAAAAGAAATCAACAAGACCCTGTAAATTTATGAATGATCCAAGATTTTAAACTTTGACACGTTGTGAATTTTAAATTCATACGATATGACTTACTGTAGCACCAAGAAGCTGTGAGTGCCACAACGAGATTGGCACCTAATTCGCCCGCAAAAATCAAGCTAGGAGAAGATTCGTCTTCAGTGGTAACTGCGTAGAGATAGTCTAGCATTTCCTTGGCTGTTGATCGATGTCTCCAGCGAGCAGCATATAAGTTTGGAGCTTGTGAAGGCATATTATAATCCCCGAGCAGAGGCAACTTTGGGTTCTTTTATACCAATGTTTCGGCAGTCCTCACATCACAAGCTAAGGCCACATGATGAAAGAGCAGTGCGGCCAGTTCGGTCTCTTATCTCAAGATCTTTTGGATCGAGGAGCTCCGCTAGCTTCACTACAAACTCCGACTCGCCACAACTAGCCGCCACATGAAGGGTAGTCAAGCCTTTTGCGGAAATTATTTGGTTCTTTGGAATTCTATATTTCTCAAAGATTTTTTGAGCATCTTCCCACTTCCCTTGCATTGCTGCTATTTGTAGGTCTTGCGATGGTCCGCTCAGCACTTGAACGTCAACTTTATCAATTAATTAAGTTTACGTCTATACACACGCGCACACTAAATCGTTTTTTTTTTTTCGTGATTTGCCCCGGATACTTTTTCATGCAAATATTTATCTTCTGAATAATAAAATTTGAAGTTTTTTAAAATTTAAAAAAATACATAAAATTTTAATTGTGTGTTAATGAAATTATAACATAAAAACTTTGCTGACAAAGAAGATATAGAAAATTTTAGAAAATTTGGAACACATCACTCCTAAATCCAATTTCTAATGTCTACCCATATTAAAAACACAAAATATACAAACACAACAAAATTTAGAAATTGTTTGCATTTTATAGTAGCATTTAGAAAAGACTAATCGTAGTAATAAAAGGACCAATTAATTAGTAACAGCCATGCATTAAAAAAATTAAAATTGAATGGGTAACAATTTTGTATTCTAAACATTTCGTAAGGTATTCTGCATTAATGTGGTATCTAAACACAAAATACAAATGGCTAATTTCATTGTTATAAAAAACTTGAAGAAATCAAAAAACAAAATGCAAATGAATAATTCCATTGTTATAAAAAAAAATTACACTTGAATAGAAGGGAAATAAAAAATCAACGCGCTGAATTTTATTTTAACACATGCTTGGTATCGAATATGATAATTTAAAATGTACCAAAAATTTTGAATCTAGATTCTGGAGGCACAAAACCAGAAATTATTAGAGCCTGAAAGGGAGAATGTATACGTTGTACCCTTTAGAATAGATAGTGTGGATAAGTGTGTATATATAAACGCTCTGGTTTCTCTATATTGCCCCCCGACTTGTTATATGCAAAAAGATTTGATGGGATTCAAAATATTAGCACTAGGAACTAAACTTGTTAAAACAAAAGTGAAAGAATTTACTGTGCTTTATTAAATAAATTGAAAAACTAATATGCTATATTTCCAGTGGGTAATATCTCAATAAAGAATGATATTCACACATTCTATTTACCTTCTAATACACTTTTCAAGTGAAAATATTTCTGCAAATAAATGGTGTAAAAGATTGTGTGAGAATTAAAAGGGTATGTAAATATAATATTTCCTGTGTCCAATAACTATAAGCTAAAGAGAAATATCAATGATATCAAGCTAAATTTGTGCAATCTTGAAAATTTGATTAGCTACTCTAATTACACTACCAAGTAAGTACACAGGTGCTGAACAAAATTAATTCTTACATCCTTTGCCCTTCTGACTCTGCATAAGTGCGTCAGGCCCTCCTCCATCGAACACCATCTCTTCCTCCGATACATGCTTCCTATATTTATGATTTCATCCATTTTCTGATTATGATATGATAATCAAGGTGCACAGATGTCATTTATTTATAGCTAAAAAAAGGTGCATCTTGCGCGATACTTCCTATGTCACGCTGTCAAGTAATAGTCTGGAGTGTTGCATGGTTAAGGAATTTTGAAAAGTTTCTCTAGACCTCTTTAATTGACGATTGTCCAGTAAAATGCGCATAATCTTGTCCTTAGATTATATTGTGGTCCCAAGTTCATGGCATGAGTGAGTTTTCCTTTGAGATTTTAATACGACCTGTGTGAAAGACAAATAGCAATTCAGATCCTCAGTACCAAATTTATCAGTGCTATTCACTAAGAACTGTCACTTTACATTTACACTTATTACACTGAAGATAAATCACATAATTATTATAGTGCGAATGTAAGGTGAAAATTTTTGATGAATGGCACGAAGGTGACACTGAAAAACAGCCACTGAAGAGCCTAAACTCAAGAAATACATATGATATCCATCAAATCTCTTATCTGCAACTGTTGAGCAGGACAAGTCAAGTGCGTATTAAATGTAGAAACGGATCCGAGATCTCTCATAAGATATTGTAGATAATAAATAGAAGAATTTATGCCAAAAACAAATTCCTATTGTATCTGTATAAAAGATTAATCTTATGCTTATTTTAGTGGACTGTTTCTCTAATACTGAATTCTTTAATTTTTTTTTAAAGAAAAAGAATAACATGAAAAGTCTTATTAATAAAAATCAGCAAATAATGTGACTCCTTAAATGCATGGGAGATGGGGCGGCATGTTTCCTTATGGGACATTCATTTAAAGACAAAGGGATAATTTCACATACCTCCCTTGAGATTTGCTATAATTACACTCACCTCTCCTCAAGTTTTGAAAATTACACTTACACTCCTGTGTTTTGTCATAACAAAACAAGTTTATTTTAATAATATAATCCAAAAACACCAACCAAACACCTTAAAATATGTTTAATCACTTTTAAAAAAGATAAATAAATATTAAAAAATTAATTAATTAGTCATAAAAATGTCAAAAGTATTTATATTCTTACATCAAATTTTCAATCTCCACCAAATATTACTTCTTTATCTGACTAATCTAAATGAATTTATTTTATCTATTAAAATTTTACAAACAAATATATTAATAAGAAAGAGATTACCAATTTAAAATTAATTAAGCATATTTTAAGGTGTTTGATTAGTGTTTTTGGGTTACATTATCAAAATGAACTTTTTTTGTTACGAAAAATATAAATACAGGGGATGTAAGTGTAATTTTCAAAACTTAAAGGGATGTTAGTGTAATATGATAAACATCAAGGGAGGTATGTGAAATTACCCCAAAGATAAATGAAGCTTTTCCGTGAGATTAAAAGCGTGATAAGCGTGGAATGAATGAAGCTTTCCCATGAAGTTAAAAAAGCGTGATAAGTGTGGAAATAAGTTTAGCAAAGTACGTAAGGCAACTAGACTGGAAGGCATTTGAGGCCAAGGGCCTCACAATTACCATTTTTCACAATTTCGTGGCCTAGATTTGAGGGCTAAAAATGAAGACACGAGATTAAACCAATAAAGCAAAATTTTAGAAGCAAAAACAACGTTGTTTCAAATAGAAAATAACTACATCATACTTCAATAGAGTTATATCATTATTAAACATAATTACACTCTAATTCTGCAGTAGTTATACTGAGGTTCAAATTTTAAGAAATAGGAAAGGGCCAAATTCTAAGGTACTAGCAAAGTGAGTTATTCATATACCAGCGTTATGAGTGTTGGTACCATTGATGAAAATGCATGTAAACATTTTCCCTTTCTGAAGTACCCGTCCATGATGAATGACAAGATTGGTAAAAATCAAACATATGTAATTAATTGAGAATGACAATATATATATATATATATATATATATTTTAGACATTATATTTTGGTACAAGAGGCTTGTTTATAACGGAGAATGTAGATGGTATTCTGAGTCCGAAGAAAATGATGAATAGCCAATATCAACATGACACGAGGAAAGAAACAGGAATACAAGGATGTGAGAAAAAGAGAAAAGAGAATTACCTAGACAAAATTCCTAAGCAACTGGCATGGGAAGCATTGGACCCATGAAGGCATATTTTTATAGGACTGAATTGTTTATCTTAACTGAAAAAGAGATTTTAAAAAGTAATTTGTTACAATGGCAAATAATTTTGGTTGGTTATGAAAATGTACAATTTTGCAATTGAGAATTTGTATCATATTATTCGTTAAATTAGAATATAATATGTCTTATTTTCTATAGTCAAAGTTTTGACAATTGTCCAGTAAAACCTGCATAAACTTGTCCTTAAATTACCGATGTCTGATGGATCACAATAGGATTGGAAAGAATCAAATGTATTTATTTGATTGAAAATGACATAAACTATTCATTTTAGATTATATTGCGGCCCCAAACCAAAGGCAGCAGTGAATTTTCCTTTGAGATTTTGGCATCCGATCGATCTCTTATCTGCTATTATTTAGCGGGGACGAATCTAGTGCACATCAAATATACAAAATGATCTCTGGAGTACCTTACAAGATATTGTGGACACTGAATAGAAGAATAATTGTGTTGAAAATAGTTTATATTGTATTTGTATAAAAATATGTCATTAAAAGTTTGAATCTTTTTGTTAGGATTTTCAAAGTGTAATAAAACACATCGGTGACATACTAAATATTGTAAGAAATAAAATTTTTTATTATGATTTTGGAGTTATCACAAAAAAACATCGGGTTAAGCATATTTTTATTACATTTTCGAAAGTGTCCCTAAAAGTCCTCATGGACAGGTCATAGATACTAGTTTTATTGCACTTCATAAGTGTGTCAAAAAGTGTTATAAACTGTCATAAATACTATTTTTTATTACATTTCAGAAGTGTCTAAAAAAATCTCATAAACAATCATAAATGCTATTTCCGACGGTTAAAGTACCGTCGCAAAGTTTTTGTTGCACCTTTTTCAGCCAATGCATACAAACCTAGTCAAAAAAATTATCACAAAAACCTTTTGACACTATTATAATTTTAACGATAGTTTTCTAATGTAATTTAACGATAGTTTTCTAATGTCACAAAATGATGTATTTGTTGTAGTCCTAAGATGACCTCAGAAAAATACATGTTTTATACTAAAATACTAGAAATAAAAATAATTACAGTTTAAGCAATAAATATAAAATAAAATAAAATGATGCATGATATAAGTTTAGAATAAGGGGAAAAAGGGATCCTATTTACATAGGATTGAGGACTATGAAAGAGTTGTAGTAGATGAAGAATTAAAAAGGTCCAAATCATTCAAGGTTATAAACCAATGAAAGTCCTAACCAGGTTGAGGAGTACAGAAGGAATGAATGTTTAAAATAAGGAATGATAATAGTCTCATTTATACTATTAAAGATAGATAAAGAGTCCTAGTTCTAGACTAAGGTTACATGGAAATGATGAATATATTGGTTACTATGCATAAGTTCGTACCAAACAATTCGCTATTTAAACCTTAAGTACTAAAGTGAAGGCAAACGTAAATTGACTAACACTACGTGAATGCAAGTGCAAATGTACATACTTGTACAAACGTGATTGTGATTATTAGTTTGGCATGAAACAACATAGCACAAAGTCCAGGTCGATGCATGTGCGAAGCGAGGTGATATACCAACGTATAGAAGAATGGTAAATATTAAATGTGTGCTTGCAAAGCGTATACCTATGATCCAACATGTGCAAAATGGTTCCGCGATTATCCATTCGTTCAATTCATCAATTTACATGATATATAAATCCTAAAGGTTGGGTTCACATCATTCTAGTCCCATATTATTGATCTTAATATAGAGATATCCACCTACTCTGAAATTTTGAAAGAAAAAGAGAGCTACCTTATGCAAGCTATGCATAAGCAAACTCGCAGTGAGCATAAACAATGGTGAAGAAATTAAAAAAATAAAATAAAATAAATTCACGGGCAATCTCCTTCCTTTGCATCAATACAAATTTTTATTGCATTGCGAAGAGAAATCGAAGACCAAGATTTCCTGACGCAGGCACCGGATGAAAAAGCCATGTAAAGGAACAACCACCATAAGGCATTCCTCGAGAAGCGCCTTGCTATCATGAAAACGCTTACGCTTGTCATAATAGCTGCATGAATTAAAGCAGATACATGAGTGGAAACCTCCATAGCGTTGGTGACTAAGTATGCAATCCTATCTGTGGGAATTTCCAACAGCACCAATAAGAAGCAAAACTACAAATAAAGAGCTATGGCATTTAATCTCATATTGTAAGAAAAATCAAACATGTACAGTTATCTAATTGTTGGAAATTTCAGATGAGGCGATACCAAGTCAAAGACAAACTAGACTAAAAGTTATAAACATGTTATGTTCAGGTCATACGAAATTCCAAGAAGAAATAGACTTCAAGGTATAAATATTTTGTCTTCAGTTCACATGAAATTCCATTTAGTCAAGTACTCATCGATGTCCAGAAAATTGAAATCAGCAAAATACAAACGTGCAGGACCAGTTATAAAATAAACCTTACCATTTCAAGTATTAACACATAAAATTATCTAAGTTTACCAAGATTACCTAAGACCCGAATTAACGCAAAATTGCAATCTAAAGGAACTTTGACATCTTTGAAGCAAAATGAGCATATGTCAACAAATATAATTCCAAATGAACCAACTCTATGTTTGAATGAGAATACATTTACTAAAATCCTTTCGCGACAAAATTTGTAACCAAATTTCTAAAGATAAGGCCATGAAATATGATCGCAAATGCTTAGCAACACAAACGCACATACGTTAGGACAAGAATTCGCCTCTAGTTCAAATTTTTATTCACCAGATTTGATGATTAATTGATGACTAGTTCTTGTTGGTAATCTTAAAAATTCAAATTTCAGGAGCCTAATTTCTGTTTTTAAAAGTTAGAGCACTTGATTTAAAAAAAATATCGCAAACTATTAGCAGTGTATATCAACTATTTGTTAGTTGGGCATCATAAAATATGGTACTCACTAATTATCCAATATTATGTCGTTGTATTATGCACGATCAATCCCAGTTAAACAAATTAACGCAAGAATAAAAATTACAAATAAAAGAAACAATTTTAAGATGAAATTAAATAGAGCATCATGGGCTAATATAAACAAATGAACTTGTAGCCTGTGCAAATATAAAAATCTACTGTATTAGCCCATGCATGTAATATTTATGCATTAATTGTTCCAAAATCCTCCATTTACTTTTAACAATATCATTAAAGTAATAAAATATTTCTCAATAGATACTAAACTTCTATAATTTCTCCAGTACTATACCAAGAAACTCTTACTGTAAATATGATCTAAAGCTCCAAAAATTGTAGAAAGTTTAGATAACCATACAATTATCACATTTCAATTATATCGTGCTAAATAATACATTTTTCACTTTAATTGTGATTTGATTTACAAAAACTCCAATACTGCTAATGTTTTTCATCTTTCTCATCCTAACCAATTTACAACTAAAGTTTGTGGTATCCAAACAAAATTACTTTCTTCTAGATTAACTTCAGAGTCCAAGATGCCAATTATGAATCCTAACGTTATGTAGCTTAAAAATTCCGAAATTTTAATGTAGATGACACTTGACGGACAGAAATAGGGCCTATTTTCATCTTCAAAATTCCAAATATTAACAGAGAATTCACAAAAGGAAAAAAAAAAAAAACGAACATATATTTTGCCATGATGCCGTCAACTTTGACGGGCAATTGGTAGTGCATGGGTGGCTGTCTGGAGGTGAAATTTTACCTGCAAATGGTTATCATGGCCTTTGAAATGGTAAATCAATGCTTACAGGCAATACAATGAGAAATAAATGCACAACAATTTAGAGTTTATGAGAAGAAAAAATGGAAAACAGAAATATAGAAAAAAAATTATGAAAGAAAGAGAAGAAGGAAAGTTAGCTTGTTTGAATTCATTATTCAATAGAGAAGAAGGATTTGTGATATGGAGGATGAGGCAGAAACAAGGGAGAAGGGAGAGGGAAAATACACGTGTAATTGACGATTGTTAAGCCCATTAATTTTTACATTTTCGTTTTTCATTTTTCATTTTTAATTGATAATCTAATTCTTGCTTATTGTTCTAGATAATTTATTTATTACTGGCGTTATTATTATATTTACATATTATCCTTTCAAATTAATTAAAGAACTATCATTATCATTAATCAATAAAAAAAATTAGAATATTGTTGACAAACAACAAATATTTTAATAATGAGGGAGTAAAAAATAAATAATACCAGCATATATAACTATTCAAAAAAAGAAAAAGTACACTTCGTTTAGATGGTTAATTTTTGAAATGCTTTTTTAGAACAGATTATTGTAGCAGTTTAAGAGATTTTTTTAGTAAATATATATGTAAAATAAAAAGGTAGTGTTTAAAATTTTCTAATAAATAATTCTTAAAAAAACAAATTCAAACAAATGGAGCCATAATTTCTTATTAGCATTGAACAAGACATAAACCAGTTTACAAATGCACGCAAAACTCGAAATCATAATTAGATATAAAAGATATTTCGTACGAAATGCAAAAAATCCTTGAAAGGTGCTTGTCACAATCTTATTTTCATGAGCAAGGCTTTTCAAAAAGGAGCAGTAACTTGTAAATCAAAGGAGTTCAAGATTTGTCTTTTAAACGGTAGCGAATTTTACTGAGGCACCAAGACTTCCAATCCCATTGTACCCGATATTTGCCGGGTCCAGGTGAGAACGCGATTGTTTGAAAAAGCACAGGAAGCTGCAAACTCAAGAAAATTAATCCAGGGCAACAAAGTCAGACTGTGACCGGAATGTAAGCCCACTTGACTTTGTTCTCAAGTGTCAAGCCAATTGCTGTACCAAAAGAAATCGTCATTGCGGCTACAGCAATAAATAGGGAAATGAGACCTCTTAGCAAAATATTTGGAATCGAAACCAGAAAATCTCTTTCTGTAAATCTTGATGTGTAAACTGATAAGAACACAAGCAGAGTCACAGTTAAAAATACTATAGATAGTGCGTTTGAGATAGAAAATGCTACGAAAAGTTTTTTGTTTGAAAGAATCGGAAGGCCTGTATCACTCTTATTACCATCAGGTACGGTTATTATAGCAGCAAATGCGACTGTTGCAATGAAAATGGCTACGACCATACATGAGTCTGATATATCCTTCATCCATTTTTTAGAATCTTTTAGTAACTCTTTATGCTCTTCAAGGAATAAATCTCGAGGTAGTCGGCCTTTAATATCCTTTTTCATTGTTACCTTCTCATGAACCAACGATTCCATAGCCTGTGTAGATAAATCAATTTCTAAAATAATTTACATCTACGATGATGATAAATCAAATCGGCAAAAGATATTCTTATACAATTAATATACTTTTAACTAATCGCCTTATATCATATAGTGTTGTAAAAATACTCCAGCATTTTGAAGATAGAATTACTAACTTAAACCATTGCAATTCCGTCCGCATCTCAAAAACGGGACCCGGTACAGATTTGACCATGAGTTGGTTCGAAGGCGCTGAGTATTTTGCAGCCAATTGGAGAATATTATTCTCATTTTTATCGATTATTGAGTCGGCTAAGGCCTTGGGATTTTCTCCAATCAAATAAATTAGGTGATTAAATATGTCCACTTGGCGATGCTCAATGGCTGCATGCAGTATCGTTCGATTATCTCTTGTGTACCATAATAGATCAGGAAAGTATTTCACTGTGTTTTTAAACTCGGACCGGACCGGTCGGTCGGACCGGTCGGACCGGAAACCGGCCAAGTGTCCGATCCGAGTTAGTGTAAAAAACCGGTTTTGAAAAACCCGGTCAAACTCGATCAAAAACCGGGTTTGACCGGGAAAAACCGGAAACCGGAAACCGGCCAGTTTTTTTTTTTTTTGGTCAAAAGTCAAAAATAAACCCAACCCCATTAATGCTCCATACTTAATCAGATATGGGCCCTTATACATCTTTGTGGGCTTCTATATTCATTGTCTAAAGAAAATGGATTACAACAATTATTTGTCTTTGAATTTTGACAATGACATGAGCCCATTGACATAAATCAAACAAATGAACATCAATGCTAAATCAACATATGATTTTTATTTGCTTGGGCCAGTTATCAAATCCAAAAGCAACCAACTTCTTTGACCAATTACAAAATATTAGTGTTGCTTTACTTTTACTTCTTTATACTAATTATATTAAAAAGTAAATAATTTGAGTCTATTATATTTATTTATAATTTTTTCAATTCAATGCTATTTTTAACTATTAATACCAAGATATTAGAATGGTTATTGAGGGTATTTTGGCTATAATTTTTTTGGACTAACAACTAAAATTAAGAAAAAAATTAGTAAGTGTATATATGTGTGTGTTTATATATATATATATATATATATATATATATAAATATTTATGACGTCATCCGGTTCGATCCCGAATCGACCCCCGGTCGAACCCATTGACCCCTGACCCCTGAGCTCAGCCGGTTCGATATCCGGTCCGAGTCTGAAAACATAGGTATTTCAGGCACACTTCTACCATTTTAAAAAGTCCATTCTCTACGGCTAAATGCAAGACTGCACTTCCATTGTACTCGTCAAAAAGTATTCCAAAATATATAAATCACTTTCCCTTCGCAACTCCTGGCAGACAAGCTCAACAAGTTTAAGTAATTTTCTCTGCCTCACCTTTGTTTCCGACACATTAATCTTCTTCCCTGATGTAACAAATAAAAGAGAGTAAATATCTCCAAGTTTGAAAAAACCAAGGGCGTCCGCAACATTAAACATTTAGCGACATTTCTGTTATACTTCAAAAAAAGAGGACTTTATCCATTTTAAACTTAATTTCAGCTTCAAATTTCTTCTTTTTTCCTATGTCTTTTAAACATAATGTGTTCATTGAAGTCAAATTTCTTTACCACAACAGCCTTCTATTTTACATAAATATAAACCTTATTGAGATTAGCTGCTCCTGACTTTTCATAATGGCTTTTTATTCTATTACGACACCGAAAGTGCTTACAGTAGCACTTTCATTTAATTAAAGATATGTTATCAAGAATTTCTGCTCATGATCTATTATTATCCACTGTTAGATGGACAATTGCAATCAAACCCTCACTAATTACTCCTACAAAATTTAAAATTTATTGTATGATTTATTATTTATTATTTATTAGTTATTTATAATTAATAAATATTTATAGCCTCGTCCAGTTTTCTGCTTGATTATCAAATTGCCTCCAGCCCTATAAAAACACTAAATGAATGTTAAGCTTCTCTTAGAAGCCTAATTGATATAAACATGGATAATTTGTGATTCTTTCTCAGTTATTATATATCTGGTCTAGTTTGATTCTCATTATTTTTTTTCTAATTTAATTAGAAAAGTTGATCAAATCAGCCTTTTCACTCCATTTTATATTTAGTTAAGTAATTTCTATTAATCAAAAGTAACTGCTCAAGCAAAACAAAAAAAAGGATTATGTCTTGATTTAATGGGGGAAATCCTTTTCATGTATGGTAAGAAACATGTAAAACCACTATTTTTTATGCACAAGTTATTAGGTTGTTTGCATTGAATAAAATGTAGTAACTCTCAAAAAAGTAGTGCATGTAACGTGCGTACCTGTGATTAATAATAATTTGCATACAGACGAATGTTCACGTTCATGAATGAATGCTGAAGGCTGCATTGCAATCACATGAAGTATAGACATTCCATTATCATTTCTACTCACAGCTAAATCAGGATTGAGTTTAAGGATCCTTAAAACATCATCTGCAAAAGAAATCATCTAACCTTGTGAATTATCCAAGTGGTTGCTAATGTATTTTAACCTTAATTTGGCGCATTGCCAATTTTAAATTCAAACGATATGAGCGTACCGTAGCACCAAGAACGACATTGGCATCTAAATAACCTCCGTAGATGTCATCAATATCACAAAAGCGTAAGTCCTCCATAACTCTGCTGAGATAGTCTAACATTACCTTTCCTTTTGATCAAGGTCGCCAGTAAGCAGCATATACTAGTGGAGTTCGAGAAGTATAATCCCCGATTGCAAGCAAACCCTGGTTCTTTTGCACCAATGCTTTGGCAGCCCTGACATCACAAGCTAAAGCCACATGATGAAGAGCAGTGCGGCCAAGTTGGTCTCTTATCAAGAGATCTGCTGGATTGAGGCCCGCCACTAGCTTCACCACTAACTCCGACTTGCCGCAACTAGCCGCTACATGAAGGGCAGTAAAGCCCATTGTGGAGATTCTTTGGGTCATTGCATTTCTATCCTGATTAAAGATTTTTTGAGCTGCTTCCCAGTCTGCTCTATGTAGGCCTCTCGGGAGATCGCTCAGCACTTGAACATCAACCTTATTGATTGAGTTTATGTCCATATATACACACACACTAATTTTTTGTTTTTTGTTTTCGTGATTTGGCTGGGAAAATTTTTCCATGCAACTATTTGTTGTCATAATAATAAATTTCGAAGTGTTTAAAAACTAAAAGAATAAATAAAATTTGTAATTGTGTAGTCATGAAATTATAACATACAAAATTTTGTCGACAAGGAAGATATAGAAAATTAAAGAAGATTTGAAACACAACACTCCTAAAACCAATTTTTAATGTCATTTTGTAACTCCACACGTCTTAATTGCCCTTCTACCCATATTAAAACACAAAAATGCACAAACATAATAGAATTTAGAAATTTTTGCATTTTATAGTAGCATTTGGAAAAAAAATTAATTCCATTAATAAAAGGACAAATTAGTAAAAGCCATGAATTAGAAAAATTAAAATTGAATCGTGTAACAATTTGTACTTATAAACATTTCGTTAGGGTATACCACATTACTGAAGTATCTAAACCCAAAATACAAATGGGCAATTTCATTGTTATAAAAAACTTGAACAGAAGAAATCAAAAAACAAAATGCGAATGAATAATTTCATTCTTAGAAGAAAAATTACACTTGAATAGAAGGGAATAAAAAATAAACGCGCCTGAATTTTATTTTGACACATGATTGGTATCAAATATAACAACTTAAAATATACCAAAAAAATTTGAATCTGGATTATGGAGGCACAAAGAGAGAAATTATTATGAGAGCCTGAAAGGGAGAATGTATACGTTGAACCCTTTAGAATAGATAGTGTGGATAAGTATGTGTACATAAAAGCTTTCGTTTTTCTAAATTTTCCCCCCACTTGTTATATGCAAAAAGATTAAATGGGATTCAATATTTAGCATAGGGACTAAACTTGTTAAAACAAAAGTGAAAGAATTCACTGTGATTTATTAAATAAATGGAAAAATTAAATATGCTGTATTTCCAGAAGGTAATATCTCAATAGAAAATGATATTCACATACTCTCTTTACCTTCTCACACACCTTTCAAGTGAAAAAATCGCTGCTAATAAATGGTATAAAAGATTATGTGAGAGTTAAAAGGGTGTGTAGAATATAATAATCCCTGTGTCAATAACTATAAGATAAAGTGAAATATCAATAATATGAAGCTAAATTTGTGCAATCTTGAAGATTTGATTTGCTACTCTAATTACACTACCAAGTAAGTGTGTAGGTGCTCAACAAAATTATTTCTTACATCCTCTGCCCTTCCGAATCTCCTTCAGTACTTCGGGCCCTTCTGCATGGAACATCATCTCTTCCTCCTTTTCAGCTTCCCATTTATGATTTCATCCATCTCTTTCTCCGTTACAGCTTGCATATTTATTATTTCAGCCATTTTTTTTTTTATGATATGATAATCAAGGCGCTTAGATGTCATTTATTTATAGGTAAAAAAAAGTGCATCTTGAGCAATACTTCCTATGTCACGCTGTCAAGTAATATCTGGAGTGTTGCATGGTGAAGGAATTTTGAAAAGTTTCTCTAAACCTCTTTAATTGACGATTGTCCAATAAAATGAGCATAATCATCGTCCTTAATTAGATTATATTGTGGTCCCAAGTTCATGGCATCAGTGAGTTTTCCTTTGAGATTTTAATACGACCTGTGTGAAAGACAATAGATCCGTATCCAATCAAATCTCTTATCTGCAACTATTTAGCAGGACGAGCAAAGTGCACATTAGATGTACAAATGGATCTCTGGAGATCTCTCATAAGATATTGTAGATAAAAAATAGAAGAATACTTATGCCAAGAACAAATTCGTATTGTATCTATATAAAAGATTAGTCTTATGCTTATTTTATTGGATTGTTGTCTCTGATACTCAATTCTTTAATTTTTTTTTAAAGAAATAGAATAACACGAAAAGTCTTATTAATAAAAATCGGCCAACAACATAACTCCTTAAATGCATGGCAGATGGGGCTACTTGTTTCCTTATGGGACATTCATCTAAACATAAATGAAGCTTTTCCATGAGATTAAAAGCGTAGTAAGCGTGGATTGAATGAAGCTTTCCTGTGAAGTTAAAAAAGCGTGATAAACGGGGAATAAAGTTCAGATAAGTACGCAAGGCAACTAGATTTGAAGGCATTTGGAGAGTGAGTTATTCATATGCTAGCTTTACGAGTGTTGGCTGGCACAACAAATGACAATGCGCACAAAACTTTTTCTTTTTCTGAAGTTCTAGTCCTTAATGGATGACAAGATTAGTAAAAATCAAACATATGTAATTTATTGACAACGACAAAAGAAACTATTCTTTTGAGACATTGTGTTTTGGTACAAGAGGCTTTGTCTATAACTCATCAGGATGTAGATGGTCGTCTGCATCTGAAGAAATTGCAGAAGAATAACCAATATCAACATTACACGTGGAAAGAAAAAGGAATACAAGGATGAGAGAGAGAGAAGAGAATTACCTAGACAAAATCTTTAAGCAACCGGCATGGGAAGCAGTGGAACCATGAAGGCATTTTTTTTTGTTTTTTTTTGAATTCCATGAAGGCATATTTTTATAAGACTGAATTGTTTATCTTAACTGAAAAAAAGTATTTACAAAGTAATTTGTTACAGTGGAAAATAATTTTGGTTGGGCATGAAAACGTACAATTTTGCGATTGAGAACTAGTATTATATTATTCGTTAATTTAAATTATAATATGCCTTATCTTCTATAGTCAAAGTTTTTTTGTCGTTATTGGAGCACAAGGCATCGGTTACTATTAAAAATACAATCTATTTAGAAATGTTAGCTCCGTTTGGTTACATCATTTGAACCATTTTTTGGAAAAATTTTTCCCAATTTTGTTTGGATTGATGAAAATTATTTGGTCAAAAAGTAAAAAATTTTTTGGTCAAACTTTTTCACCAAATTTTCCCACCAAATTTTCATTCTAAATTTCAAATGAACTTTAGAAACATTTTACACAATTATTCATAGAAGCAAGCATGTTTATGTTCAAAATTTATTTAGAAAAACTGAAAAAATTGCGATTGACAAAATGAGATATATATTCAGTAGGTTTTGAGGTCGGACGACATAGCGGACGACGAAATAGACGTCCGCTTCTTTAAGCAAACAACGAAGGGAATGTTTGCTTTTTTAAGCGAACGTCCGCTAAGATATAGAAATATCTTAGCAAACGTCTGATTTTTTAAGCGAACAACGAAGCGGACGTCCGCTTCTTTAAGTGAACGTCCGCTAAGACACAGAATGTCTTAGCGGACGTCCACTTCTTTAAGCAGATGACGAAGCAGACGTCCGCTTTTTTAAACCAGTATTATGTCACATCAAAAAATTTTTCACATTCAAACACTTTTTCAACTTTTCAAAAAAGTTAAAAAAAAACAATCTAAATAATTTTTCTAAATAATTCTCAAAAAATACTTCAAATAATATTATCCAAACGGAGCCATATTAAGTACTTATTAAGAATCACCGTTTCATGTACTACATTTACCAAATTTCTAAGAACATTTACTCATTTATAAAATAAAATAAATATGCTACCTGATTACAAAATTTTGTAATGCCAATACGAAATCTTAAATTTCTCAGTTGTCGTGTCTCTATTTTTTATAAAAAAATAATAAAAGTACTGATTAAACTGAGCAAACTAAATTCAAAGCTAAAATTAATTCTTACATCCTCTGCCTTTCAGGCTTTACATCACTGCGAGCACTCCTGCATCGAACATCATCTCTTTCTCCGTCACAGTTTCTGTATTTATGGGTCTAGCCGTTTCTGATTATGATGTGATAATCAAGGTGGATAGATGCCAGGAAAAGTATAAAATGCATTACGTGCATTGTCACGTGGTGTACTAAAACTAATAATTTATCGTCATGAACCGATAGTGGGTTATATTTTGTATTAGTTAATAATGTGTGATTAGTTCTAATATATCAAGTGGAACACCATGTGACATGCGTGGTGTCCACAATACTCACTCATAGATGCCATTTACTTGTAAATTAAAAAAAAAAAAAACAAAAAGAGCATCGTGCACTATGCTTCATATGTCAGGCTGTTAAGGAATTTTGAAAAGTTTCTCTGGACCTCTTTGACAATTGTCCGATAAAACCCGCATAAACTTGTCCTTAAATTACCGATGCCTGATGGATCACAATGAGATTGGAAAAAATCAAATATATTTAGTTGTTTGAAAATGACATAAACTATTCCTTTTAGATTATGTTGTGGCCCCAAGTTAAAGGCAGCAGTGACTTTTGCTTTGAGATTTTGGTATCCAATCAATATATTATCTGCTGCTATTTAGCAGGGACGAGTCAAGTGCACATCAAATGTACAAAAAGATCTCTGGAGACCTTACGAGATATTGTGGATAATAAATAGAAGAATATTTGTGTAGTAAATAGCTTATATTGTATCTGTATAAAAGACTAATCTTCTGCTTATTTTAGTGGAGTGTCGTCTCTGATACTGAATTCTTTTATTTCTTTTAATTGAAAAAAAATAACAAGGAAAAAAAAAAAGAATTAACTGGACAAAGTTCCTAAGTAACCGGCATTCGAAACATTGGACCCACAAAGGCCAACAAAGACGCATTTCCATAAGAATGAAGTTGTTTATCTTAACTGAAAAAGAAAATTTCACAAAGTAATTTGTTAAAATGGAAAATAATTTTTGGTTGATTACGAAAATTTATTGGTTAAACATATAACATGCATGTAGTACCCATTACTTAATTCTTACCTTGTTTTGGAATAGATCTCAGCTGAGAATTTGCCTCTTCATAGTGTGTGTCATCGGTTTTCAGGTAATCAAGTTTCATGTCATCTCAGTATTCTGTTTTCAGCCATTTCTGATTATGCTAATCAAGACGCATATATACATATGATTTATAATTAAAAAGAGCAGTTATACATAAAACTTCCTATTTCACACGTTTAAGCGATCTCTTGAGTGTTGCATGGTTAAGGAATTCTGTAAAGCTCATAAAACTGCTCTTTAACAATTTTTTGAAATTAACATGAGCACAGACTTGTCTTTTCAGAAGTAGTCATGCACGATGGATGATAAGAATGGTAAACGATCAAACATACGTAACTAATTGAAAATGAAAAAATTACTCCAGCATAGATCAACTAACTATAGTTGCTCCAAATTAAAGGCAGCAGCCAGTTTTTCTTTGTGTGTCTGGTGCAATTTGTGAGAAAGGTTATAGATCCAGTGTCCAATTAATCTCCTATAGTATGCTATTAATGTAAAAAGTTTTTTTTAGGACCAAAGTGCATATCTCAAGTGTTGAAAAGGTTTTTATAATGGTGTAAAACAAATTAGCTTGCATGTGTAATAATTATTAGACTTTCGCTCGCATTAGGTAAGCCAAGCATTTAGTCTTCACCTTCGAGGATCTGGGTTTGAACTAGTGTCAAAGTTACATATGCATAAAAATTATATGACAATTCATCAACTCTCCCTATCGCGTTTGAAGCAAAATGAGCATATATCAACAAATATAATTCCAAATGAACAAACTCTATCTTTGAATGAGAATTCGTTTACTAAAATCCTCGCGTGACAAAATTTGTAACCAAATTTCTAAGATAAGGCCAAGAAAAATGATCGCAAATGCTTAGCAACACAAAGGCACATACGTTGAACAAGAATTCGCCTCTAGTTCAAATTGTAATTCAGTTCAAATGGTTTGACACCAGTTTTGGTAATTAATTGATGACTAATTCTTGTTGGTAATCTTAAAAAGTCAAATTTCAGGAGCCTAATTTCAGTTTTTAAAAGTTAGAGCACTTAATTGAAAAAATATCGTAAACTATTAGCGTGTATACGAACTATTGGTAGTTGGGCATCATAAAATATGTTACTCATTAATTATCCAATATTATGTAGTTGTATCATGCTCGATCAATCCCAGTTAAAATAGAAAGGGTGAATAAAAGCAAATTAACGCAAAAATCAAAATTACAAATAAAAGAAACAATTTAAGATAAAATTAAATAGAGCATCATGGGCTAACATTAACAAATGAACTTGTAGGCTGTGCAAATATGAAACTCCAGTGTATTAGCCCACGCATGTAATATTTATGCATTAATTGTTCCAAAATCCTCCATTTACTTTTAACAATATAATTAAAGTAATAAAATATTTCTCAATAGAAACTAAACTTCTATAACTTCCCCAGTACTATACCAAGAAACTCTTATTACAAATATGATCTAAGGCTCCAAAATTTGTAGAAATTTTAGACAACCATATAATTATCACATTTAAACTATATCATGCTAAATAATATATTTTTTCACTCTAATGGTGATTTGATTATAAAAACTCAAATACTGCTAATGTTTTCATGTTTCTCTTCCGAACCATTTTCAACTAAAGTTTGTGGTATCCAAACAAAATTACTTTCTTCTAGATTAAATTCAGAGTTTCAAGATGCCAACTATGAATCGTAACATTCATGGTAGCTTAAAAAATTCTGAAATTTTATTGTAGATGGCACTTGATGAGGACCTTATTTTGATTTTCAAAATTCCAAATATTAACAGAGAATTCACAAAAATAAAGAACATATATTTAACCACGATGCCGCCAAATTTGACGGGCAATTGGTAGTGCATGGGTGGTTGCCTGGAGTGAAATTTTACCTGCAAATAGTTCTCATGGCCTTTAAAATGGTAAATCAATGCTTACAGGCAATACAATGAGAAATAAACGCACAACAATTTAGAGTTTATGAGAAGAAAAAAAATGGTAAACAGAAAGATAGAAAAGAAAATTATGAAAGGTAGAGAAGAAGGAATGTTACCTTGTTTGAATTCATTATTCAATAGAGAAGAAGGATTTGTGATATGGGGATGAGGCAAAGAGAAGGGAGGAGGGAGAGGGAACATACACGCGAAATTGACGATTGTTATGCCCACTAATTTTTACATTTTGTTTTGCATTTTTAAATTTTAATTGATAATCTAATTGTTGCTTATTTTTCTAGATAATTTATTTATTACTGGATTTATTGTTATATTTACATATTATCCTTTCAAATTAATTAAAAAACTATAATTTTCATCACTCAAAAAAATTAGAGTATTGTCAACAAACAACAAATTTTTAGTAATGACGGAGTAAAAAACATTGACACAAACATATGTAAATATTCAAAAGAAAAAAAATTGCACTTCATCTAGATAGTTAATTTTTGGATTGTTTTTTTCTTAAATATATTATTGTAGCAGTTTAAGAGATTTTTTAGTAAGTATATATGTAAAATAAAAAAGTGGTGCTTAAAGTTTTCTAATAAATAATTCTTAAAAAAAAAATTCAAACAAATGGAGCCATAATCTCTTATTAGCTGATAGGTAATAAATTTACCTATATTATAATATATATTATTATATATTTTAGATGATATTTTAATGATAAGTATAGTATTTTTGTTGCAAATAACTCATTTTTCCAACAAGTCATGAGAATTAGGGTTTTTGAGACGGAAATTTTTAATTGAGCAAATTAATGCACAATTCTTGTGTACAATGGCAGGTTCATCATACTTAAATTTAGTTTGCATCAATTGGAGTCAGCAAAGATCAAATTCAATGAAGATTCAAAGAGTGAAAGTTGAATGAACAACTTGAAGGAAAAATTGTACAAAAATGATGGAAAAATTCAATTCTCCACCAACATTCTTCAAAATTACGTGGAAAATGTTTGCGCACATCAGGTCCAACTCAACAAAGATCAGAAATCAAGTGGAGGCCAGTAGGATGGGATCTGTGTCTGGAGATACGCGGATGCCAGACGCGTATCTCCAGTCGCGTATTGCAGTACGGTTGGACTTTCTAGGGTATCAACTTGCATCTTCTTCCAGCTGGTTTTTGCAGACATTTTCAGATGAAGATAGGGTTCTGCAAGTCGGAGAAAACATTGGAAGTATAAATGAAGACTTTTGTGCCCATTTGGAATCCCCAAGCAAATCTTCATCATTTCCATGCATTAAGGATGCATGCAATTTGGAAAATGACTTGGGGAACATTTGTCTATAAATAGAAGTCATTTATAAGGCATTTGTAACAAGTTTTAGGACTTAGTTGTAGAAAGTAGTTATAGTCTTTAATTATACTTAACTTGGTAGAGAATTAGTAGAATTCTCTCAATCCTTCAATAGAGTAAGTGAGGAACATTGTAAGAGATCTTTGTAGTGCAATCTTTTGAAGTTGAATAAAGAAGAGGACTAATTTTCACATTGGTTGAGCAATTCTCAAACTCTTTCTCTTTACTTTCAATAGTTGCCATGAATTCAATCTTTAAAGTTGAACTTTTAGTTGTTTCATTAATCATGTTGAACTAAAGGCTTCTTCTAGATCATAGATGAAGCTAATGAATTAACAAACATGATTTAACTTATTGCACTTGCTAAGCTTGCATTTGCTTATTTGCTTGTTCAAGTTTTAACACTTGTTTTTGCTTGGCCAACTTAAACAAGTCATCTAGTTGCTACTTGACATTGAGAAATGCATATAACAATGGAAAATGAACAAGTAATGCTTAAGTAATTCATATGAGAATAATGGATGCTTAGGTGAATCACTACAATTCATACTTTCATAAGATTTCAGCATGAGAATAGTTGGAATCTTGTCATTTCATAGAGAAATCTAGTTATGACGCACATGGAATTGGATTCTAAACAAAGCAAGACAACCCTTAGTAAGTCATTCACGCTTGGTTTATTAGTGGATTCTATGCTCTAGACTTCTTGGCTTGAATTCTACAAAAAATTCTCAATCATAAATCTACTCTATTGAAGGGACCACCTATCACTCTTATTTCCAATTATGTTTAGATAATAAAAGTTGGTGAAAAAGCTTTAGTAATTACACATATTTGATTCCTCGTAAGATTCGACACCTAATACTCCAAATACTATAACCGACCCGTATACTTGCGGAATAAGTTGGGAGATTAGGTTTTTATTACTTGCTTTGTGTGTTTTTGTTCATAATTGTTATACCTAATCTACACAACACAATCATTAGCATTGAACGCGACATAAACCAGTTTACAAATGCACGCAAAACTCGAAATCAAAATTAGATATAAAAGATATTTGGTATGAAATGCAAAAAAATCCTTGACAGGTGCTCGTCACAATCTTATTTTCATGAATAAGGCCTTTCAAAAAGAAGCAGTAACTTGCAAATTAAAGGAGTTCAAGACTTGTCTTTGACAATAAACAGTGAAAAATTTTATTGAGGCACCAAGACTTGCAATCCGGTTGTACCCGACATTTGCCAGGTCTAGGTGAGAATGCAATTGTCTAAGGCACAGGAAGCTGCGAACTGCAGAAAATTAATCCAGGGCAGCAAAGTAAGACAGTGACGGGAATATAAGCCCACTTGACTTTGGCCTGAAGTGCCAAGCCAATTGCTGTACCAAAAGAAATCGTCATTGCGACTACAGCAATAAATAGGGAAATGAGACCTCTTAGCAAAATATTTGGAATCGAAACCAGAAAATCTGTTTCCGTAAATCTTGATGTATAAACTGAGAAGAACACAAATAGAGTCACAGTTAAATAAATCATAGACAGTACGTTTGAGATGGAAAATGCCACGAAAAGTTTTCTGTTTGAAAGAATTGGAAGGCCTGTATCACTCTTATTACCACCAGTATAGTTATCATAGCAACAAATGCGACTGTTGCTACGAAAATGGCTACGACCACACATGAGTCTGATATATCCTCCCTCCATTTCTTGGAATATTTTAGCAGCTCTTTATGCTCTTGAAGGAATAAATCTCGAGGTACTTGGCCTTCAATTTTCTTGACCATCGTCGGGTTTTCATCGTCAGACGCTTTCATCAGCTTGATCCTTTTAATAGTCAACTCGTAAACTAACGATTCCATAGTCTGTATATAAACTGAATTTCTAAACCATGCATATCTATGATGTCCTGATAAACCAATTCAGGAAAAGAATACTCCAGCATTTTGAGGTTGGAATTACTACCTTAAACCATTGCAATTCTCTTCAAATCTCAAAAACGGGACCCGGAACAGAATTGATCATGAGTTGGTTTGAAGGTGCTGAATATTGCGCTGCAAAATGGAGGATATTATTCTCATTTTCATCGATGTTTGATTCGGCATAGGACTTGGTATTTTCTCCAATCAAACGAATCAGGTGATTAAATATGTCCACTCGGCGATGCTTAATTGGTTCATGCAGCATCGTTCGATTGTTTGTTGTGTTCCAAATTAGATCAGGGAAGTATTTCAGGCACACTTTTACCACGTCAAAAGCTCCAACCTCTACGGCTAAATGCAAGACTGCATTCCCATTGTACTCCTTAAGAAAGTTTTGAAAAACATAAGATTCACTTTCCTTTAGTAACTCCCTACAGACAAGCTCAACGAGTCAAAGTGATTTTTTCTGTCTCTGCTTTGTCTGTGACACATTAATCTTCTCCCCTGATGTAACAAATAAAAGAGAAGTAAATATCTTCAAGTTTGTTAAGACGAAGGGAATCCGAAACATTGACATAAATATTCAGCAACTTTCCCTATAATGCTTAAAAAAGGAGGACTTTATCCATTTTTCAGCTTCAATTTTTTTTTCTTTTTTCTCATGTCTTTCAAAAATGACGTGTTCATTGAAGATAAAACATTATTGCCTTTTTTTTTTTTTATATAATGAAAACTTTGTTTAGATTAGCCACTCTTGAGTCGTCATGATGGCTTTTTATTGTTTTACAACCTTGAAAGTGCTTATCGGAGCACTTTAATTTCATTAAAGATGTGTTTCTATACACACACACCCACCACACATATTTACCTATATATACATACACATATACATATACATGTGTGTGTGTGTACACATATAGAAGGTTTTATGTTATAAACAATTGCAATCAACGCCTAACTAATTGATCGTATAAAATTTATGGTATGATTTAAATTTATATTTTTATTTATTTTTAATTAATAAATATTGATAGCCTCATCTAGTTTTTTTACACCAGGCCGCTCGATTATCAAATTACCCCCGGACCTATAAAAGCACCAAGTGAATTTTAAGCTTCTCTTAGAAGCCTAATTGGTTATAAAAAAAATGGAAATACTTGGCCTACTTTGATTCTCATTAACTTTTTTCTAATTTAAATAGAAAAGTTGAACAAATCAGCATTTTCGCTCCATTTTTATATTTAATTAAATTGCTCAAGGAAAAAAATTGATTGTGTTTCGATTTGAATCGTGGAAAATGGCTTTTATGTATGATAAGAAACATGTGAAACCACTATTTTTTATGCATAAGTTATTAGGTTGTTTGCATTGAGTAAAATGTAATTACTCTCAAAAGAGTGTATGTACTGCGTACGTTTAGTTAATAATTCCCCTGCAGGAGAAAGTTCACTTCCATCACTGAATGCTGAGGGTTGCATTGCAAACACATGAAGTATAGACATTCCATCATCATTTCTGGCTAAAGCTATATCAGGATGGCGTGCAAACTCGTCAACGTAATTCAACCTTTGACGCATAGCTGAATATTAAATTCATATGATATGACTCACTGTAGCACTGAGAAGCTGTGATTGCCACCATGAGATTTTCACCTCGAGTACCCGTCTACACGGGTTGGTCTTAGTAATTTCCTTAGTTCTTAATCGATGTCGCCAGCGAGCAGCATATGAGATTGGAGTTTGGAAAGATATATTATCGCCGAGTAGAGGCAACTTTGGGTTCTTTTTCAGCAATACTTTGGGCAGTCGTCACGTCACATGCCATGGCCGCGTGATGAAGAGCAGTTCGGCCAAGTTGGTCTCTTATCTCAAGATCTGTTGGATGGAGGATCTCCACCAGCTTCACTACAAACTCCGACTCGCCACTACTGGCCGCCGCATGTAGGGCATTAAAGCCCATTGTGGGGATTCTCTGGGTCTTTGCATTTGTATTCTGATTAAAGATTTTTTGAGCAGCTTCCCAGTCCCCTTCCCTCGCTGCTGCTTGTAGGCGTCCCCGGAGTTCGCTCAGCACTTGAACATTAACCTCAATCGATTGAGTTTATGTCTATATATAATTAATTATATAGACACACACTAAATCTTTTTTTCCCCGTGATTTGCCGGGGATAAACTTTTTATGCAAATATTCGTTTCTTAATTATAAATTTTGAAGTCTTAAAAATGAAATTACAACGTAAAAACTTTGTTAACTCCACACATCTTAAATCCCCTTCTACCCATATTAAAGAAAATTTGAAACGCATCATTCAAAAGAAAACAATTTCCAATGTCTTTTGTAACTCCACACATTTTGAAATCCCCTTCTACCCATATTAAAACATAAAAACGTATATATACATTTGCAGTTTAGAAATTTCTGCAATTTATAGCAGTATTTGGAAAGATTAATCATATTATAGTGAAAGTACAAAAAGTTAGAGCACTTGGGTAGATACCAACTAAAAAGCTATGGCTTTAAATATTTGGAGCTAACATATTGGTCGTTGGGCATCACAAAATATGGTAATCATTAATCATCCGATGTTATCTCGTTATATCATATATGATGAAATCCAGTTACAATGAAAAGAGTAAATAAATTCAAATTAAAGCAAAAGTAAAATTATAGAAGGAAAAAAGATTTTAAAATAAAATTAAATAGAGCTTTATGGGCAAATATAAACAAATGAGCTTGTATCTTGGGCTAATATAAAAGTCAACCCCATTAGCCTATGCAATTAATATTTATGTGTTGTAAATCTAGTGCTAAATATTGAATTAGTGATTTTATTTACACAATTGCCCAAATCTTTCAAGAGTGCTACAAGAGAATTATGGTTGCAAGAGTTACTAGAATTACCAGAATCATTCTGGAAGATGAAAGATGACCTTTATTTATGACAATATAAGATTAATGGTACACAAACTGTATTTAATACTCATAAATGAATTTAGAAATTTGATATCATGAATTGATTATTTCAATATGAATTGAGTTGTTTCAGAATGTATTGAGTTGCTCTATAAAGTAATAAGTGTATCAAAAGAATCTTGTAAGGGGATCATGCACTAATCTTCTTGGAAAACAAAACGGACATCCACATCTTTTAGTTGTTTCATAACATTATGCATAAATAGTTTCAAAATCCGCCATTAACTTTTAACAATATCTTTATTATAATAAAAAATTTATAAATTAATTAAACTGCTTGTAATTGATCTAGTACTGTGCAAAAAAGCTTTTATTATAAATATGATCTAAAGCTCAAAAACTCATTGAAATTTTACATAACCATATAACTAGCAGATATCAATTATATCATGCTAAATAATCTATTTTTCACTCTAATGGTGATTTAATTATAAAAACTCCAATACTGCTAATGTTTTGCATTTTTTCCCTAAAATTTAATCAATAAAGTTAGTGGTACCCAAACAAAATTACGTGCTTCTAGATTAAATTCAGAGTTCCAAGATGCCAATTATAATAGAAATTTGTTAATTTTTTTTGTCAATTTGCGATTAAAGCCTCATTCAACTATAGTTTAAAACCTTTGACATGTTCCCTGCATTCATTATAGCGTAAAAATTTAAAAAAATTTTTTTTGTAGATAGCGCTTGAAAACAGAAAACAGGGCTATATTTTCATTTTCAAAATTCCAAACATTGATTGAGAGTTCACAGAAAATGCGAATCTATGTTCCGCCATGACGCCGT